>WYDI02034019.1:0-13453 GCA_009867235.2 Psittacus erithacus | reverse complement strand
GTGTCCCTGCCCATGGCAGGGGGATTGGAACTGGGTGATCTTAAGGTCCTTTCCAACCCTAACTATTCTATGATTCTGTAAGACATATCAAGCTTACCTACCCGCTATCAGGAACAAAACAGTATTTCAGAACCTGTAAGATTCGTGATATTTTTTTTTGCGTGTGTTTTCCCAAATGCCAGAAGCAAACATTTATAACTACAGTTTTCCCTACATCTTATTTCTACCTTGGGAAGTCCCAGCTATTCAGAGCCTTCTACCTACCCAAAGTACCTAAAATTCCAAATTCTTTCCCACTTTTGAGTTCATATGGAATTGAAAATTTGGCTTGTAGCTGCTACCTTTTTGCTTCTGATCACCTTTTACCCAAATACTGGAGCAATGCATGAGCCAAGCAGCTAATTCTGCAGCAAGAACTGCCTACATACATCACGGTAATTAAAGCTGTTTTGGCAATAGGTTACTGAAAATCGGTGCTCAAAATTTTAGTGCTTTTTCATTCACTTTCTGCAAATCTGTTTTATTTGCTCAGAACATATTTAATGATGGTTATAATTAAGTATAGTCACAGCTTAAAAACAAGTCACTTTGATATAAGCCACCAAGCTCCAGCGTTAGCATTCACTTGATTTTTCTGGCATCACAGGATGGAGAAATTGTTTACTCTGACTGGAAAATTGAAATCGAGAATGACCTGCCAATACCAGTTAGTAAGTTCAAGTTTCTCAATATGTGTTTAACCCTTAATCTATTGCCAACTTTAAAATATTTGCACCTATACTCTGTCATTTTAATGTTCTTGGTCATCTGCTGTAATAGTTTGTCTCACTGATGACACCAGGATTTAGCAGTACACCTCAAAAGTGTGAGCAGTTTAGCTGTCATGACAAAATAGCAAAAGCCCTCTCCAGTAGCACAGCTGCATCGCTATGTGCCCATTGGCACAAATCATTCAAGTAACTAGATCTGCAGCAATTGCATCTCCTATACCTTGTCAGCAAAAAAATGAGGCTAGGATCTTTAAAACGTGTGCTAGATCCTGCGCTCTTGTTTCCCACCATGTAACTCCTATTGTGAGGATGATCAGTAAAGCACTAATTACAAGCAACTGCCTTTTTCATTCCATTAGATCAGAAGCACACTCAGAAATACACTGTCCACACTGAAACTATCAACACTCTCCAGAGATCTCCGTTTTTTAAAGACATCTTTCTAAGCATTGGAGGACGGAAGTTTGCCATTTGGAAAGAAGAGGTTACAGTAAGTTTCCTTTAACACAGCTGAAACATAATTACATGACAGAACCATAATAGCCTCAGGAACTGTATTTTCAGAAATGCTTGTATGTCACGAAGCTTCACAGTTACAATTAAATTGGGTATAAGAAATGCTTTTCTCTTTTCTTCACATCAGAAAACTATTTTAGAAATAGCATTGTAAGCTTGCCTTTTACAGAAAACAAATGAAGTGACCTTCTTTCATTCCAGCCTTGTAAAAACTGTAGCTTCTCAACAAATTATTTCTGCTCCTAGGGAAAGAGAAGAATAAAGGCAATGTGTGCTAAATGAGTTTGAAGAAGTTAAAAAGTTAAAAGTTTGAAGAAATCATTTAGGACGCAGTCTTTTAACTACCTGAAGACAAAGCAACATGGAGGTTTTTACAGTTCTCCTCATGTGCTACATGTGGCAAAATCTCAAGATTGTAGATTTTAAGAGTAGACAGTGATTATAAACAGACTACCTTAATAGACTGCAAGTGAGATATGAGGTTTTTTTACTTTCCCACAATTCTTTTTATCTACAGAAGCTGATACCAATTTTACCATTGATACAATTTTTGTAATAGGATCATTTAAATTGTGAATGTTCTTAAACAATAGGAGAGTTAAAGTAGTGAATGGATAGCACTGTTTTACTGTCGGGTTTATGTTTTATTTGTTTAAAAAATTCAAGTACGGGGCGATCCTTCAGTCAAGCTGCTCTTCAGGAAGATACACTGCGGGACGATGGTCCTTAACAAGACCAGGAGTTTTCTTCATTGGCAGAGATGATGGAAATGTAGATATTTGGGACTTACTGAAGAAAACTCATGAGCCGTCTTATTTCCAGAACATCTCCGAATCAAAGATCACTTTCATCAGCCCCTGGATTTCCTCATGTATGTTGATGGTGATGGCACTTTACTGAGCCACCCTGTTTGCATAATGGCCCATGACTCCAAGGCACACTAATCTTGCTACAGATGATCTTCTATAATAGATAAGTACATACTTCCTCTAACACTGCACTGTATGTACAAAAAGGCATACATCAGTTCTAAGCATACTGTCACAGCATAAAGCAACTGAAAAAAAAATTATTTAAAAGGATAAACCTTAAGGGGAAATTAATTTGTTAAGAAAATAAGAGAGCAGTAAGGCTGCCATTTTGCTGCAGAGAACAGTAAACCAAAGACCACAACAAGAATGAACCCTGTGTGGCTTGTGTTTGGCTGTATGTGTTACTGTTGGAATTTACATTGCTTATATGTTTTATCTTTCAGCAAAGCAGCATTTTTTAGCGGTGTCTGATGGTCTTGGAGTACTGCATGTTTTGGAAATCTGTCAGGCACTAAGTGACCCTTTGATGAATGAGGTTGGTAAGAATTTTTATTCATCTCTGTGACACTTTATCATGAAAACTCCATCACAGAAACAAGCCTGCCTGGAAAAACTTCCCTTCAAATGGATGGCAATAATCTCAGATCAGTATGGCCATGTTCTCCAAAGATCACCTGTAGCAAAGCTGGCTTTGCACAGAGCTCACATAGGGAGCACGTAAAGGAAACCCGGGTGGCAACTGGCAGAACTCCACACTCCAACCTGGCTACATGGAAACACAGTAAAGAGTTCAGCATTTTTTTGCCACATGCATAAAATGACACCTAGGTTCATGCATTAAAACAAGGTTATATAGGGCACACTTATGTAAATATACTTTTTTATTTTTACACCTTCTTGTCCACAGTTGTATCTTTTTTTTTTCTATAAATGTGGTACTTCAATTTACATGTCTGAGCATCTGGTTCTAGCTTAGTTACAGAGCATTTAGCCAACTGTTACTAACATCACCTAACATTCATTCTGTTTTGGAATAAGGACTACCTGTACCAGAGGACCATGGGACTAAAAAAACCAATATTCATTTCTTTTTATTTCCACATAATTTTCAGGTTTTCTTTCCCCCACCACCTCCCAGCCAAAGATCAAGCTACTGTTTTAACCTCATGCAGTCTAGCAGTCTTGCCTGCTAGCTAGTTTATTTTTACAGCACAAGCTCTTCTTCCTATCCTATCCCAGCTTTAAGTTATGTATGCACTTACATAGTTTATAAATGTCCCATAAAGGTTTGCTGTTTGCAGAGCCACATTATGTAGCAACGTAGCACCAGGTCAGCAGCCTCATTTTAGTAAAAGTAACTTCTCCAAACCAAGATAAGACCTAACCCAGTGCTATAAAGTGAGGAAACACATTGCTTCTGCCCAACTTACGCATGTTTTAGAGCTACACTATTTAAGGCACAGAATTATTAACCCAGAAGCAGTCAGTACTATTTAGATTACATTGGTTTAGTTAGTTCAGTGCAGGTTCTTGAAGCCTGATCTGCTGAGAATCAGTGTAATAAAAATTATTCAGCTCCATGCATACGTATATCAAAATAATTGCTTTCAATGCGTGTCTTTATATTGCTTTGCTCCAAATTATTTGGATAAACAGATATCTATATTCCCAATATAGATAACCTAGTACAGTTCAGATCATCAGCAATAGTTCTGTGTCTTTGGGTGTGTAATGACCCTTGTTTGTCATTTTTTAATAGCATGACAGCGTACTTGATTACTTTGAAAGAGAAGTCAAATATCTGAAGTACTGTGAACAAGAGTTTCGAGAGTACCAAGACCTTCTAGCCAAAACAGAACAGAAATCCATCTGGAAGCACAAAGGAAGAAAACAGTACGTTATACTTGGAGCTAAGAGAACTTTCTTTGAGTCTTTCAAATACGCACCTGTTTCACCAGGCAGGATTTCCCATAGTGTTTTCAAAAATCAGAATGGATGTAACCAAAATAGCTTAGCAGCTCCTTATTTCATATTTGCAAATCCAAGGAGCGGAATAGATGGTCCTAGTTCATGTGAGTTCAGCTCCTGGCCAGGTGAAACCCCTACAAGAGAATTAGAGCCTACGGATATTTAACAACTATGAATTACATAAACTATGATATAATAATTACATCAGTTATTATATCTAAAAGTTAATAGCTTGGAAACTTCTCTATAAACCTTGCTTCTTCAAGCCTTCCATTCTTTATTCACACAAGGGTTTTGCCTATCCATTCTTTGGTAAAAGGTGTAATAATACCAACTAATCCATCAAGGAAATGACAATTCAGTTAGTGCAGCCTTAGGTGACATCTATCTTCATTAACTTGTGTTAGCACTGATACTGACTTGTGTTAGCACTGATACTATCCACTGGAAAGCAATGGGATTGCGTACAAGTTTCAAAGCTTATTGCCTGGTATGTGTTTTTCCTTCAGAGTGTGACTACATAAAACAGAGGTGATGAAGGAACAAGAAGATGCAGACTATACTGTGTTTCTGGACTTGAAGCAGATACTAATGGATTTAGGACTAGAAAAAAAGCAAGAAATACTTTCATCATCAGATGCTTAGAGCCCATTTGGAATCAGCCAGCTTTTTATTTCATGACCTCTTCATTGCACCAGAACAGGTTCAGCTTCAGAAATAAAGCATTTTGCAGTTATACTAACTACGTGGTTACAGAACAACTATTCTTGGCACACTTGTTGAGCTATCTTTCATTAATACTGTTATAATGAATGTTCTGTCTGTTTAAATTATAGTTTTCAAAGTTCTGAGTCTGTCAGGACTCTCATAAGCTGTAAAAATCTTAAATACAACTCAGCTGTTGTATTTAAGGTTACCACAGGCCAGTATCCATCTCTCTAGTCTACATCCACCTCCACCTGCCCCCACCAGAAGGGAAGACATTTTCTACTGCAGGAGCTACATTCACATAGGCCACCAAAATTCTGCTACTTGGCTCCTGCAAGTACCTCCTCCCTCCTCCCTGAAGTATTCACTCCTTTTGAAAACATAGGGGCTTTAGGGTTTTTTCTGGGTTTTGTTCGGGATTTGAGGCTTTTTGAGATGTCCAGGACATTTTCTGCTCTGGAGCTAGAGTGACCAAAAGCACTCTAGAGCAAAGAACACTTACATGCAGCTCCTGCAGCCCATGTCCCTCAGCTGCCGTTGCAGTGGGAAGGGGAGGCACACAGGAACACAGATACCTCAGATGATCACAGCGATCACAGAATTAATCGCTTCTCTCCAGCCCACACCCCCCCATGGATCAGCCCAGCCTGAAGCACGGAATCGGACTCTACAACTCAGGGACAGTTACAAAGCAGGTATGTTTATTATGGCTCTGGGTGCAAGGGGGATCACTCCTCCTAACTTGCACACCAAGGGGTTAAGCAAGCAGATATTTATTACACACAAACATGCATACTCATTAGGTTCCTGAGAGAGTGGCGGGGATATTACAATTAGTTTAGGTACTCATTATCATAAGTCTTCTCCCTTCTGGCTCTTGTGCACTGCCCTCCGATGGTCGTGGGCAGGGGTCTTCAAGGGGTCTTCAAGATGAAATAAGCAGTCTTCCTCATGGTGCACTTTTCACCTTTGGCGCAGTTGGATGCCCCAGTAATCACACAACCAGCTGAAACCAGCCCTACCTGTAAGTTTCTGATGGCTGGCAAAGATTTAGAACAGTGTGACCTTTGTACAAAATTTATTGCAAGCAGAGCAGGATGGGCAGACAAGGAGTATCCTAATGCTAGCAGATGTTCGGGAGTCACTGTCTCCAAACTAACTGATAATTAGAAGGATGGTAAGAAATAATTCACTCTTGTTAGTAAGACTACTAAATTCTGTTATCGCACCAGAGACTTACAACACATTGTTCTCTATCTTAGACCTAAGTTAAGCTAAAAGTATTTTAACCCTATGTTTTCCAGGCACTTGCTTTCCTTATATCAAGTCCCGCCTTTTCTTTGACTTTTGCAAATTCTTTTGCTATATAACTCCATTTTACTCAGGAGTTCTGGCAAAGTATTTACCACTTTCAACTTGTTGTCTAACCTCATGTCTTTTCCAATCCTCATAACCAATTACGGACTTCTTACAACACCAAAATGAACACTGCATCATGCCACAAGTAATCAGTGTTAAAACAATTAGTATTAAGATTCCTGTAACCAGTTGCCTCAACCAGAAGAGATTAGGTAACCATGAAGTTAACTTTTTCCATATTTCTTCAAAACCCCAAGAGGTATCATCCTTCGTCATTTCATGAAATATTTCAGTTTGTTTCCAAATTTCCTCCAGATCTGTTTCAATTCTGCCACTTTGATCTCTATAGGAACCATTGAGTATGGAACAAACCCCAACTTGTGAAGCCAGTAACGTGTCTAGAGCCATTTGGTTCTTGTAACAATTTTGCACTAAAGTGCAAGCCTCGGTCGGAAGAAATTGCTGCTGGTACTCCAAAACGAGGTTTTATCTCATTTAATAATGTTTTAATCACTTGTCTTGCATTATTTATTCTACAAGAGAATGTTTCTGGCCAGCCTGAAAAAGTATCCGTTAACACCAACAAATATCAATAACCTTCTTTTCTCAGTAATTCAGAAAAATCTATTTACCACTGCTGCCCCGGATAACTTCCTCTCCCAATTGTCCCAATTTGATTTCTATTTTCAGTTTTAGGATTATTCTTAAGATAGAGCTGACATTGTTTTGTCACTAATTGAACTATGGTATATAGATTCCTTCCTACAATTTGTTTGTCTAAATATTCATACAAAGAGTTGCTACCCCAATCAGTTTTATTATGTACCTCCTGAACTAGCTTCCAGAGTTGATTATAGGGAGTTACAATTCGCCCATGAGGTATCTGAACCCAGCCCTCTTTGTTTTCCTGTCCTTTCAGATCTTCAATCAATTTTCTATCCTCTTTTGAATACCTAGGTTTAGAATTTTCAATTGTTAGTTTGCCATCAGGTATTAAGGACATGATTTTAGATTGTTCAGATGCTCGTTTGCCTTCAAAATCAGCCAAATTATTTCCAGTTTCCTGATCTGAGTCACCTTGTTGATGTCCTCTACAATACATAATAGCTACTTCCTCAGGTAGCTGAACAGCAATTTCTGTAGCATGTTTAGTCTGTTTCCCTTGTGTGTTCAAAAGTCCTTGTCCTTTCCAGATGGCACCATGTGCATGGCCCACATCAAATGCGTGTTTAAAATCAGTCCAAATATTTATCTTTTTGTCTTTAGCCAATTCCAGGGCTCTCATTAATGCTATTATTGCTGCCTTTTGGGTGGAGGTGTTTGTGGGTAAAGGTTTAGCTTCTATTACCTGTGAAGTGGCGGTAACGGCATATCCTGCCCTTTGTTCACCATTTTTCATGAAGCTACTACCATCAGTAAACCAAGAATCAAATGTGGTTGGCTCGAATATACGGTCTCTATAGTGGCCAAGCAGTCGTGTGTTAGTGGTTCTGTCAATTGTTCCCGCAAAAAGGATGCTGGATTCACAACATCAGTGACCACAATTTCTGTAGTTCCACAAGGGTGGCCTGGTATTTTAAAACACGTGAAGGAGATAACCAGTGAGCTCCTTTCTGTTCCAGGACTGCTGATAGAACGTGGGACACTAGTGCAGTAATCTTTTGTCCCAAGGTGAATTTGAGAGCCTCTTCAATATTCATGACCACAGCTCTCAGGCTTCCAGGCCATCCTTTGCTCACTTCATCCAGCTGTTTTGAAAAATACGCCCCTGACCCTCTGTAGGGTCCTAGTTTCTGAGACTGGACCCCCAAGGCTATTCCTTGTTTTTCATAGGAATATAGCCAAAAGGGTTTGGCCACCTCCAGAAGTCCCAGAGCTGGAGCTCTCATTAGCTCTGGTTTTGAATTTCTAAAAGCCCTCTCTGCTGAATCAGACCATTCCAAAAAGGGAAGATTTCCTTTTAACAGTTCATATAGCGGTCTTACCAGAGCACCATAATCATGGATCTAAAGTCTGCGCCATACAGTCATTCCCAGGAATGCCCCGAGCTCCTTGATGGTCGATAGTCGTGGAGTTTGGCAAATAGCTTCTTTTCGAGCAGTTCCAAGTTCTCTCTGTCCTCCTGTTACTTCATATCCTAAGTAGGAGACTCAGGTTTGAATTAGTTGAGCCTTTTGTTTGGATACCTGATAACCATTCAGTCCCAGGAAATTCAGTAATCCCACCATCCACTGGACACATTCTTCCTTTGTTTCTGTGGCAATTAATAGATCATCCACATATTGTAACAGAGTCCCCGTCTGAGTGAGTGGCTTCCGTGATTCTAGTTCCAGTGCTAACTGATTTCCAAAAATCGTTGGACTGTTTTTAAACCCCTGAGGTAACACTGTCCAAGTTAACTGAGTTTTCCTTCCCATGTCAGGATTTTCCCATTCGAAATCAAATAAATTCTGGCTTTCTTTGGCCAATGGTACGCAAAAGAAAGCGTCTTTTAAATCCTGGATGGCAAAACATTACTGATTATTATTCACTTTAGTCAATAAGGTATACAAGTTAGCTACTACTGGATGAATATCCTCTGCAATTTTGTTGATTGCTCTAAGATCTTGAACCAAACTGCAACTTTTCCCATCACATTTCTTTACTGGCAAGATAGGAGTATTATATTCCAATTCACATTCAACTAATAATCTATATTTTAAAATTTAACAATGATTTCTTTGATTCCCTTTGATCTTCTAATTTTAAGGGATATTGTTTTATTCTAATTGGGCAGGCCCCCCTTTTTATTTCTACTTTAACAGGCAAAGCATTTTTTGCCTTACCTGGAACTTCAGATGCCCATACTCCCAGATATACCTGATTAAGGATTTCTTCTGTTTCAGGGAGGTCCTCCTGTTCGTTTTTATGTTGCATTAAAGATAAACTCAAAACTGCAATTAATTGATCGCTTTTAACTCTTAATTCCATTTTGCCTTCTTTAAATGTTGCTTTTTGCTCTAATAAATATCTTGGAGAATTTGGCATGCATAAAAATTTATGCATTCCTATTTCTTTTCCCAATTTGTACTTTCAGGGTTTCAGAAAGAATGCCTTTTTTGTTTTGTTTTGTTTTGTTTTGTTCTGTTTTTCTTGGCAGCCAGTGGCTCCCACATCTGTAACAAATTCTTTCCCCTCTGATTTAACGCAGAAAAAGTTGCTCCTGTATCCACTAAAAATCCCACTTTATTTCCTCTAGTCCCTAGCTTTAATTTAACCAATGGATCTGCTAGGGTAGATTCCTCAGGTCCCCATCAATCTAGTTCCAATTCCATCACCACAGCCACCCCATGGCACTCCCCCCAGGGCAGCCTCACTTCCAAGGTCCAAACTACCCACACCTGTCCCACAGCAGAAGAACCCACTCCCCCACCTCCGCCTGACATCCCTCTTCCACCTCTGCCTGAGGTTCCTCTTCCACCAGTTTCAAAGCAACCACCGCAGCTGTGGCTATAGCACGACACAGCTTTTCCTTTTCTACCTGTTCCCCATTCCTGTATGCTCTCCATGCTTCCTCCTTCACTCCTGTCCACATTTATCCAACCAACCCTCAGTCCCATCTGTCAACTTGTCTGTTCCCACTTGTCTGCCTGCCTCAGCACTCACCCCACGCTCAAACACAGGAGCTGCTCGAGCTCCCCTCCTTTCCCACTTGGTTTTCCCTGTTTTTTTTTCTTTCGCAGTAGCTCACCCTGCTCAGCTGGGGCTGCAGATGCCTCTGCAACAGCACTTCGGTTTTAACCTTTTCTTAACTTTGAATGTGAGTCTGCTGCTTGTTGCCAATGACAGCAACCTTTTCCTCCTTACCAATATCAGATAGGACAGATGCAGAGGGTGCTCCTCGTGGAGGTACCTGTGATACATAACTTTCCAACCTATCTTTCCCCAATACCACAGGCTGAACAACATCTCTCCAGATTAGCTTTCTGGTTTTCCCTGTCCTTTTCCACAGCCAAAATTAAGGGATCTGGTGGAGCTATATTAATTTTGTGTTCCGTCTGTCATGCTGGGTGGTTTCTTAAAGTGAAAAACATATCTGCAGACATCACTTCATCCCATTTTCCTTGTTGCCTTAAGAACAACATCAATTGTAACAATGTATTATAGTTCAGAGTTCCATTTTTAGACCATTTTTCCTGATCTTCCAAAGTATACAAAGGCCAGCACTGGTTACAATAGTTTATCAATGTTTTCCTATTTACTGAGCCCCCACGGAAACCCTCTCAGTTCTTTTCCATGTGCCAAAATACACCCTAAAGGACTCTTTTCAAGATTTATCCACTCTGTTGATTTCCCATTATCAATCTGGAATTCACACACACACGGGATCCCACAGACACACTCCACACAGTTACAACACTCGAGACAGAGACAGAGACTAAACTTCTATCAAACAAACAACAATTAATAACGTAGTTTCAAAGGACATCACATGCTTTGTCTGTCTCCAACCGCTCTCCTCGTGGGGAACATGGAACCGCTGATCAGGACTCCACACTCGCTCTGTAGCTGTGCCCTGCCTCACTCCCACAAAACATTCACACAAGGGCCCATCTCTCAGTCACCCGCTTCACACAGAATGTCATCTAAGCCAATAATTGGTAACACATAAATCTTTTTACCCGCCAAAGGTTTGTAAAGCCATTAGTACAGTTACCCTTGTATCGATGCCCCTGTATCGATACCCTACAAAACCAAACCAAACTAAACCAAACCAAACCAACTCAACCCTTGGGGTGAGCGCCCGCAATCTTTACCTCACGTAGGATGTCTTCTTACAACTTATAGGTATCCCCTTTACCTGATTCAGACATACCTGATGATTCACTGGTGATGGTCCTTGCCTGCCCCTGCGGTGATCTGAGTGAGTGGGGAAGTCCTCCCAAGAAATCTCAGAGGCACCCAGAGGAGTCCCGTCCTCAGCAGGTCCCGCAGCCGGACACAGATTGTCTCATCTGGGGTGCCAGCCTGAAGCACGGAATCAGACTCTACAACTCAAGGAGAGTTATAAAGCAGGTATGTTTATTATGGCTCTGGGTGCAAGGGGGATCACTCCTCCTAACTTGCACACCGAGGGGTTAAGCAAGCAGATATTTATTACACACAAACATGCATACTCATTAGGTTCCTGAGAGAGTGGCGGGGATATTACAATTAGTTTAGGTACTCATTATCATAAGTCTTCTCCCTTCTGGCTCTTGTGCACTGCCCTCCGATGGTCGTGGGCAGGGGTCTTCAAGGGGTCTTCAAGATGAAATAAGCAGTCTTCCTCATGGTGCACTTTTCACCTTTGGCGCAGTTGGATGCCCCAGTAATCACACAACCAGCTGAAACCAGCCCTACCTGTAAGTTTCTGATGGCTGGCAAAGATTTAGAACAGTGTGACCTTTGTACAAAATTTATTGCAAGCAGAGCAGGATGGGCAGACAAGGAGTATCCTAATGCTAGCAGATGTTCGGGAGTCACTGTCTCCAAACTAACTGATAATTAGAAGGATGGTAAGAAATAATTCACTCTTGTTAGTAAGACTACTAAATTCTGTTATCACACCAGAGACTTACAACACAAACGTTGTTCTCTATCTTAGACCTAAGTTAAGCCAAAAGTATTTCAATCCTATGTTTTCCAGGCACTCGCTTTCCTCATATGAAGCCCACCTCCCACCCTACTTCATGTCCTGTCTCTGCCCCAGTCAAAGCACACACTGAAGATTCTGCAGGGCCGATGGTGCTCAGTGGCCACCGGGATTCTCCCAATGAGAGACTGAACGGGTATTCTTCAGAGCATCTGGTAATCCTCTGAGGAGGGGTCTCAGGTGGCCAGGATCTCCTGGGGCAGCCATCAGTACTCCCTGCAGCCCTCTCTCATACACTGCTGGGATGCAAGCAGCAGTTTGTACCCCCTCCAGTAGCTCCGACACTCCTTTCTGTAACAGTGACTGGTGCTTCTCGCTCCTGGGCTCTACCCCTAGCCCAGGAAGCCACTCAGAAGGTTATTAAGAGATCACCCACTGTCCGTTGCTCAAAACAACTTTTGGGCCCCAAAACCCTCTTGCTTCTTCATCACTGAGCAGTACCCGATCTCCCCCCTCTGAGGCTCTCTACAGATGCCCCGTTCCCATTTCGCCCAGCCTGTGCAAAAACTCAATGTGCAATTCCCAGAGCTCAGGTCTGAGCAGGAGCCTGCAGCCCGTGGTTCGAGGGTTTCCATGTGCACCCTCTGCCTTTTGGTGTTAACGAGAGGTCACAAGCCTCTTTCCTCCAGCAAAGCCACTTCTTCAGCAGTGCTCTCATTGCAATCTCTGCAGGTATCCCCGCCCCACTCCTCTGGGATTGTGCTTGCAACCAGCTTCCAAATTCGGACAGTACTGTGGTGGAGCTCTCCTGCTCGTGCCAGCATAATTTCAGTTCTTAGTTCAAGTAACCTTCTTCACTCTCTCTTCAATTCCCCTTTCAAACAGTTCGCTCCAGCTGCTGCTTCAAACCATTCCTTGCAAACAGTCCTGTGCCTGTGCCCAGCACGTGGCCAGGATGGTGCCCATGCTCCCTTTACCCCAGCTGCCACAGCCGCAGCTTGAGTCGCAGGACCACCCCTGGGCCCAACCGCTTCACCTTCACCCGGTAGAGAAGGGGCGCATCCCTGCCTCCATGACAATTCCTATGTGGACGCCCTGCTGACTATGCCAAGTTAAATGTCATGGAGCCAACAAATTGTGCTAAACAAAATTTATTGTTCAAACTCAATTAAAGCTCCATCAATATCAGCTACAGGTCTGGGATGTCACATGGATTCATCACTACACTGCTGAATCCTATGCTTTATGACCAATGATCCACAATGCACAATCTTACCCAAAAGGGAGGGCTCTCAACCTCAAATATTACCTTAGACAATGTCCCAATCCAAGGTGAGAGTCCCCAGCTGCAGGCCTGCTACTCTGAGGAGGGCTGACTCCAAATGGCTGCCCAGTGGGGCTCCTTTTATACCCTGATCTAACCTGAGCTGTGCTCAGACATGGTCATGTAGCCCCCCATGGGCTCAGGACCCAGGTTCCGGCCCCTGCACCCTCTGACCAACATCATGTGTATTGGGCAAGAGCTGCATGTGGGGAGATTTCCTGGGATCTGTGGTGGAAAGATTTTGAGGGCTTTGTTTAGGGCTTTCTCAGGGTGGGTACACCTGCCATGAGCCTCCATAGAAAACAAATTCATCTACAGAAGATTTCATTTCATGATGGGTGCCAGCACTAAGAGCCTGTCACATCATTTCAGGTGCAGTATT
>WYDI02034018.1:0-17515 GCA_009867235.2 Psittacus erithacus | reverse complement strand
ACCCTGTGCCAGCGCCTCAGCACCCTCCCAGGGAAGAGCTTCTGCCTAAGAGCTCATCTCAGTCTCCCCTCTGGTAGGTTAAAGCCATTCCCCTTGGCCTGTCCCTACAGGCCTTAACAACACACAAAAAACCCCTACAGAAACCATAGAAAACAGAAAAGAACATAGAAAAAAAAACCCTGCCTGGATCTCCAGCTCTTACCTACATCTCTGCTAAACTGAAATCTCCAGACAACACTTAGCGCTCTCAAGTTTGCTCTGCTGGAATCTGCTGGGGCTTTATGTGTCTGACTTGCAGCTAACTTTTAGGTTAAGAAAATGCAAGGCAACTACAATCTCATTTACATCTTTTACCTGAATTTATGTTATTCTGATTGATTTAAAAAAACCAAGCAATCAGGCAGTTGTAGTTTCATTTAATTCTAGGAGACAAACTGCAAATGGAATACTATTGGGACAGCGGCATCCAAAGAATGTCCACTTGAAAAAGCAAAATGCTGAAAAGTCTCTTTCACAGATCACTCAAACTGCCCATTTTATGTGAGATCTGGTTTTCAAGTGAAAAAACCCAAACCAAAACAACCATCAGTAAGTGAAATTCTTCATCCAAATGAGGAATGAGATAGAAGCAAGGTGCTTGTATTTGGGGCTAACTTTTAAAAATCAAGTTGCACTTGATCTCTCTCCTTTCAAATGCTGGTATTTGAGACAAGCTGTGATTGAAAGGGTAGTGCTCTTTTGAGACATCTGATGTTCCGTTTCAGTGATGTCATGTGAAGTCAGCAGCAAATTGGCCATCGTTAGCTGGCAACTCCAACGTGTTTATTCAGAAATTCCCATTTTGATGACAAATCATGTTCACACAAACAATAGAGCGGCTGAGACATTTTGGGCAGCTTCAGATGGTCTCCACCTTCCAGAGGCAGCTTGGAAACCTGTTTTCCCTCCCATTATCACCATTTCCAGCATGGTGTTGCAGGATTTTGATGTCCAAGCGGTCTGTTTCCCAAGCAGAAGCTGGTCAGATCTCTCACACAGTATTACAGAGTTAAAGCATTAAAGTATTTGGTTCAAATGCAAGAGTAAAACACATAGCAGCAGAATTACCCTGGGCATAAGGCACTTGGCAATGAAGTCACGACACACAGTTCAGAATTAGCATCAGCTGTAACAAGATGATATTAACTGGGGAGTAAATGAAAGGTTAAACTTCAGTCCCTGGAGCAGGTTAGAATCAATGGCCTGTGAGAGGAGAAACCCACTTTCCATATGGAAACATCTTCACAGTAATTGAATCCCAAATGGTGACTTTTCATATGAAAAGGATTTTCTCCCTCAGTAGGTTACTAACACTGACTAGTCATGAAGAGGGGAACACAGGACACCAGACTTGTCACGTTCCAGAAGAACTAAAGGTCTTACAGGGGCAGAGGGGATGTCCAGGAGACAATACTTCCTAGAAGACAAATCTTTCAGCTTTGTCTTAAGGTCGTATCATTTCCTATAATTACATAGCTCTTGCTGTTGCAGGTCATGCAAGTAATCTACACATCCAAGTCCTTTGAGACCTCAAAGGGCAAAGGAGGAACCAAGCAGTAGGACTGAAAGCTGAGTGGGTGTGAGCTGAATGACCCAATGCCACTTAAATCCACAAGTCAGTCCACATCATTGGGTTTTCTCTCAATTTTTCCACATACATCCGTGTTATTTCCATTTCCCAGAGGGAAGGTCTCTAATCCAGGCAGTACTGACTGCAGCACCACATTTTAGAATGAGTTTTGGGTTGATATTTAAAGGTATTCCAAAACCTGAGACATAATTACAGAGTTTGACATCTTTATGCCCGGACAAATCTCAAAGTGGTACTCACAGAAAAGGTTTATTTAGGCACAGAGCACCAGAACAAGATAAAGCCTACACTCCACTCTTTGTCACCTTAGGACATTGAGAAATCACAGATAAAGCAAGTCCTCCTGTACCCCCATGCTCATGTTGCACATTTAGTTCACTCTACCTATAACTCATTAGACATTTTCTTCCTCTTGTTAGCAAATGCAACAGTTTTATACCTTACACAAAATGAAACAGGGTTCCTTACTACCTCTACAATATAAATGTCCAAGTTCTTCTGGGGCTGCCTTAAAAGTGAGCTGAATGCAGGAAAGTCTTTTAACAATAAAAAACAAAAAAGCAAGTCTGGGTCAATCATATTCTCTGCTTTTGAAAGCTTTTTCTGCTGCCCAAAGTTGCCTTCTCAGATGAAAGTCATTAGCTAAATGTCATTAGTTCAACACTGGGGGGGGGGGAAGATATCCCCCCTCCACCTCTTCCTTTCATAGGTTGGGTTAAAAATAGCTGCATCAGGTTCAGTGCTGCTGCATCAGAGAAGCCACCAGCAATATGCTGCTATTCAGAAAGGAGAAGAAACACCACAACTTAATGGAAAAACCTCACCATTAAAGGTCACACATAACTGGAAGGGGAGGAGTTGTATAGCAGCATATATGCAACCAAAACCACGTGAGAAGGCATTCAGAGAAATTCCAAGAGAACAGAAGAAAAATGAAATGGCTAGACCTGGGAAGAACACAAATCAAATAAGGCACTCATGGAGAAGCCAGGGTTAGGGTGACTAGAAACCTACTGTAACACTAAAGGGAGGAGGGAAGAAACACAGATTCAACACTGGGCTTGTTTTCACACAGAAGCTCTGAAACTAATCCACAGATTTTTCCCAAGTCCTTTGATCCTAAGGAGAAGAGACATAGAGGGCAGACAACGGCAGCACTACAGGTAGAGGAGCAGTCTTGTGTTCAGGACAACAGCACAAGGGAGCAGAGTTGGATGGGGATAATAGAAGGGTGAAGGTCACTAGACTGCCTCTAGATACTACAGTGCCACTACTGTAGGGTGCCGGACTCACTCTGAAGGACGCTTATAGTAGCCTGGGTTCGAATCCATGTTATGGAGGGATTTTGCCTCAAGTCATTCCTCCTGGGATCGTTGCTGGCCCTGCACTCGTAAGTCCCAGAGTCTTCCAAGGTAAGGCGGGTTATCCTCAGCACACTCACCCCATTCGCCCCGTAGGCAGTGTTAATGGCGACACGGCGCTTCCGAGCGCCATCCCACAGCTGTTTGAAAGACTCAGCCCGGTTGACTTCAGCATACCACCACTGGATCTCTGGAGTGGGGTTCCCAACCACATCACAGTACAGTTCAAAGGCGTCCCCCGTGAGTTTAGTTTCTGACATGGGTGACTTGACAAACCCAGCTAGAGGGAGGGGCAGCAGAAACGCAGTGACAGAGCAGCAGAAAACAAAAGAGCTTATAAAGAACAAAGCAATGAGGTGCAGAAAACAAAGAGTTAGAGAAGACATTAGCATCTACAATAACACAACTTGCATAAGAAAAGCACAACACTGGGCACTGGTGGATGGAGATAGTCTGGAACAGCTCACTCCCATTGGGAGCAGCACACTCCCATTTGGAGCATGGCTTCATAGCAGGACGTGCTTCTTCAGCCACTCTGGGGGATCCATCGGTGGCAGCTGCGTTTGCAATACACACCAGCTCAGAGGTACCTCCAAACCCCAGAGCAGACTGATGGGTTTTCAAGCCCCTTTCAGTTGTGTGGACTTTGTAATTGGCAAGTGTTGAGTGTTCATGGCCAAATGTGTTTTCTCTGAAGGGATTTCTTGCTTCCTATGACCCATCTATGGGGGGTGGGGAGGGGAAGGTGGGGGGAAGGGTGAAACTTTAACCTTCTGCCTGCACAGCTCATGACTCTGAAGTCTGCTTTGACCTTTCCTTCCATCTG
Organism: Psittacus erithacus; assembly: GCA_009867235.2. Lineage (NCBI taxonomy): Eukaryota > Metazoa > Chordata > Aves > Psittaciformes > Psittacidae > Psittacus > Psittacus erithacus. The sequence goes on along the minus strand of WYDI02034018.1, from coordinate 13,698 downwards.
TTTTGGACTTCCAAGGGAGGGAATTCCCCAGCATCCAAGTGACCTACTTCCTGAAGTAGCCAGACCACCACAGCTCCAGAATCCTCACAAAGGTAAAGTGCTATATACACACACAGGCCAAAATACCCTTTTGGTAGCTGGGAAACCAACAGTATCAAAGGTACTTTGACAGAGCACATGATTTTTGCCCTCTGAAACAAGATGCTGAGCTGACATCCATGATCGGACCAAAATATCTTTATTATGCCATGGAATCCTTCAATACTTACCAGCTTTGGAGCTGTGTTAAGAGCACAGACATCCTAAATTGTCCTTTAATACTATTTTCCAAGGTATCTATTGAAAACAGTGTTGCCTTAAAGATAGACTCTTCCCCCAGCAGGCCCCCCTTGAAACTACAGGATTAGAATACAGCTGGCAAGACAGATTATGCACCAGACCTGTCATATACTGCTGCGCTCCCTTCGGCAAGCAGGGTTAGAATGCCACATAGCTGAAAAACCTGATTGTGTCACCCCTCTCCTCAAATTCATGGCTTATTTCCAGGGAGAGGATTGAAAGACAGTTCAATGGATATTAGAACACAGAAAGGTTACAGCCTTGATAAGATTTCTGATGTGCATTCATTAAATAGCACTCCCCTCCCCATTGTGCAGCCACACTCATGAAACATTTGCACGTTGACAACTCCATGGGAAGTCTGCACCATAGATGGATCTCTAAAGAATAATCTGGGCAAGAAAACAAGGCCAAGAGTCCCTAGAGTACACATGCAGCCTGTTCCTTGCCAGCACAGTCCTGTCTGAAGAGCAACTGCGCTGTAGCTCCAACGAACAGCTACAAGAACACTCAAAAATAGTTATTAACCTCAGAAATGGTTTCAATTACAACCTCATTTGACAAGGATGCTCCAGCCTCACACCCCAGCACTAGAGGAGGTGAGCTCTGTGATCAAATATTACAGCAAATAATCCAGTGCTGCAGGGAGAGAGAGGAAAAGCTATTGCACTACAAGTGTCCCTAATTACTCATGGTAATAAAGTGCTCTAAGACCACTGTTGTGGTTTCTTGAGGTTAGCAAGGATCACACTGTTTTCACACTGCTGTTTGAGGTGACACAGGAGCCTGGGTTATGATCTTGCCCTGCTGGACTGTCCCCATTTCAAGGGATGCTGAAAGAGGAAGACTGTATTCCCACAGAGGCACAAATCAAACAGAGGCGCTGACATCTACCTCAACATGGTTTACTAGACACAAAAGGCTGAAGCAGCAGCATAGGACACAGACTAGCTTCATCCCAACTCTCAGTGCTTTTCCCTCCTATACCAAGTCCTTTTTCTCCTACCTTCCACCATAATACTGAGATGAGCCAAAGAGATGACAGCAGTTCAGCAAAGATGCCCAAGAAGGGATCCACCTTCTACAGGTTCATCATCACAAAGATGCATCATGAAATGCATCTCTGAATACAAAGGCCAAGCAATCCCAAACCTTAATTCAATCCTATTTCTCCAGCTGTCCTGGCTACTAAGCAACCACTTCCTCATGAATACCTCCTGCCTTTGCAGCGGAGATAAAAGGCTGTAACTGTATATTTTAACATAATATAAGCTGCACTCCTGCTGGGGCTACACAATAGACATATGTGGCATGAGAGAGTGATGGAAGTCCTGTAAATCCTATTAAAAGCAGTCTCAGTAATTTGACTAAAACAAGCTGTCAAAAGCTTTCAGGTTTGAATCTGGTTCTGTATTCGCTAAGCTGTTAAAAGTATTATAACTTCTGCACAAAGCCTGAAAATAATCTAAAAAGATTAAACTGGACCACTGCAGCAATAGGTCCCTTTAGTAAATATTCTCCAGGTTGAAGTTTCAAACCTACATTTCCATCAGTTTCAAATCCTCTTGAAAAACAACATCTCAGATGATGACATACTTCAATGCAACGCTCTGTCTTCATCTGAGCAACCCTGTTATCAGCACACATAAAGATGGCAAAGAAAACACACAAATGTGGTTTCATATAATCACAGAGTTGCTTGGGTTAGAAAGGACCTTAAGCTCATCCAGTTCCAACCCCCTGCGAGGGCAGGGATGCCTCACACTACACCAGGGTGCTCACTTGGCAGCACTCTCCACCTCAGCAAGAGGTAAAAGTGCTCTTCAAAACAGGTATTCCAGGCTACAGTAAAATCTGTCCTGGATGGACAGATGGGAATGAAGGCAGTAGAAAAGCCTCCATATACAAGTTACTAAACACTTTGCATTACAAAGGGCTGGGGTTAATGTTCTGTATTTCAGTTATTCAGAACAGCAAAGGCAAGACATCAAACAGCATCAGTAAGCGGAGGCGATGCTTGCAGCTACTGTACATCTGCCAGAGGGCCATTTCCCAGTAAGATCTCTAGCTAGGAGCTGCACAAAGAGCTGAAACCTGCCAGTTCCAAGCAGACATGTTTCCAGGGAATGGAGGAATAACACGGAAAAAAGGCTACATATTACAGCAAATGCTCTCTGAAACACCACAGGAGCCTGGGAAGTAAAGTGCTCCTGCTTTTTTGGCAATTGTCAGTGATTTCCATTATTGCTCAAAACCAAACAGAAAATGACACTCTCCAGATTTCATCGCTTACATAAGAGGCTTTCAGAGCCTAATAGTTTCCTTACTTGGTCTTCTCCAAGCACAGTACTGCTGCCTTGTTATTATCGTGCTCTGGTCTAGAGACAGGAGCACCAAGGGAACAAATACATAGCAAAACACAAACAGATCAAGCCAAGAGGTCAAGGTTTTGTTTAAGTGATTATGCTATAGCCATTTCAAACTGAAAACCTGCCCTGATTTGTGATTTACAGCTGTCTGATTCCCAAAGTGTGAAGTGTAGGAAGAATCATTGTCAGTGTATGAGTGTCAGCCCTTTACACAACAGCAGAGCAAAACTGCAGCCAACACTGGAAAGCTCAAAAAGGTCAGGGCTCTTGGGAAAGGGGAGGAAGGAGGCAATAATCCACAGATCATACCTTAAGATCATATAGAAGGAAGAAGCAGAATAGCCCAAATGTGCAGTGAATCCTTAATATCAAATCCAATAGGAATAAGCACCTTCAAGCGCTTACAAGAAAACTGTATTGTAAATGTTCATTCTATCAGCAGCTGTATACACTGCATTATAGTCATGAATGAGTTATTCTGTTACGTAGCAAGTTCTCATTCAAAGGTGTTTGAAGGGGAGGGTTGTTCACATTTGGGATATCTTTAAAACAATTGCTATCATGCATAAAGAACAAGGGAAAACCTGCTGTTAAATATCTCTCCCAAGGGCTTGACAGCTCCTCACGATACACCACAATGCAAGAAGTATCACACACTGTGGTCCAAGGTGCAGCTACTCAAGTATACCATTATCCTTCCAACTAATTATAACTTTGTTGTTATTCAGTGAAGGTTATCTGCATGCAAGAACAAGTGGCAACAGCATTAAATCACTGCAGAAGCTGATCTCAGCCACCACTGTGAGGATAAAGGTGAGGAAAGCAATTGACTAATGCTCTAACAGCAGAGAAACAAATTAGCCCCCACATACAATTCTGCCAACGGCTAATGAAATCCAGTTCCCGGCAGGGCTCCTCGCATTTGCAATCCCTCCATGGTAAAATGTGTATTTTGGTGAAGAACACTAAAACTAAATTAAGAAAAAGTGCATTTTCAAAGCCAGGTGCACTTGAACTGCGAGCGGAGGAGAAGCTCAGAGCCAGTCAAAAGGACAGCCAAAATATCCCATATGCAGTAGGAGAATCATGTACAGCAGACTCAGAGAGCCAGAAAGCTGGAAAAACTCCATGTTGGCCAAATGCTGAGTTCAGAAGAGGAGAGGGGACAGAGAGCCTGAAGATGAGCAGTTTAAAGGAGCACAAAAGCACAGCTTTACCACACCTTAGCAACCTGATTTCATTGATGAGGCTTTACTAATGGAAGATGCCTTTTAGAGAGTCACTTTTCTTCTGCCTATATTTCTGGGCTACCTGTTGACCAAAAGCAGGCAAGGCCAAGCCAAGCCACACTCTCAGCTTTACATACCAGCAATACCCCTTTCAAATGCAGCTATTGCTCTCACTGACACAAGCCAGAGAAGAGACAGTAACCCAGTTCCTCTGGAAGAGGTGTAGGTGGGAGAAGGAAGAAGACTTACCCTCTTGCTGACGTGATGATGGAACTGGAGGATTAAATTAATGCATATTACAAGCGTGTGGAAATATCTAACTGTAATTTTGACAAACTCCAGAAGCCAGTAGAGCAGCTTGAGTCCTACTTTGGCTGGAGCCCCTTTGAATAGCTTAAAACCAGTAGTGCAATGACTAAAGGGCTTCCCAACTTCCTCACCTCCTAGGATGAGCACACAAATTTGGATCTTGACAGAGAGATCAACAACCACTGTAACACCAATATGCTAGAAGTAGCTACCAGCCTAAGACATACAGAAAGCAGTGCCTAACAGAATCATCCCTGAGCTGCAGAAGTGATTGAGCTATTGATCTAAATAGCCTTTTGTTACTGACATTTAACACAAGACGCACTAGGTTACAATAGAATTGATTGCAATGGCACTGGAGAAATAAAGCAGGGAGAGTATCAATCTCCCCAAGTTTAAGTCTAGTCTAAAGAAAGGGGTTAAAAAAAACCCCAAAGCTATGTTTTGCCTTAAGAAAATGCAGGTAAGTTGCTAGCTGAGGAAAGGAAATGTTAACCCCGTCCAGCAAAGAGAGGTGTAAATGAAATGCAGGTACTGCAAAAAACCCTAATATTGCAGAACAAACTGATTTCTCTTAGGCTTACGTGTATCAAGCATGAATATCAAAGCTGAAAACAAGCACAAGACCATCAAATGGCAAGGGGAGACTGTCCCAAAACCAGAGTCTGCAAAGGCTGGAGAACAAGAAGCTCTGAAGCCCAAGAACAGAAGGGGCTGTTCGGAGAGGTTCAAAGCAGGACGCACATACGAGAACACACAGAGGTGACCCAAATGAAGGAAACACAATGTATTTCCAGGGATATTTTCAACCACAAGGAATACAGATATAACAAGCAAGTTTATAGTTGGGAGTGAAGCAGTGCATGTCTCCATCAAGCAAGGTAATGCTCCAATCCTATCTTTATATTGTGGTGGATTCCACTTACGTAAAGAAAGAACAAAGTTCAGAGCTCAAAAAGAGAGCTTGCAAAGCTGGTGCAAAAATTAACCCTACTTTCATGATACACAGATAAATATGGACTGCTTAGGGACTGTACTTTACACACTGTCCATAATTACAACGAAACCCATTGTGTAAACAGCAAGAGGTCAATGTTGCACTATTCAGGAATGTGTTTCCTAAAGTGAAAAGCAAAAAAGCCAAATATCTTTGCCAAAGTGGAGTTTTATATAAATAAATATACATATATAAATTAATATAGATATATGTCCTACAGACCCAAAATGCTCCCAATATGTTACTCTAGCAAATGCTAGACCCTTGGTAACAACATTCTACCACCAAAAATAGGCACTAGAGTAAAAGCTTTCATTAAACTGTTTTCACACCTTTTTCCTAATTGGTGTTCTGGATTATGCAGCCTGACTTTTTAATTCTTTAAAAAGAATAAGAAAAGCTGGAATGATGCTTTAAGTACCCTTAGGCTCTGCCCAGGTAAATGAAGCAAAGCTTTACCACCACTGGCACATGTGACTCTATAAATCTCTGGATCTTCTGAGGTGGAATTAAGGATCCAAGCTCCAAGGCTGGACCAGACAAATTGCAGTTTCAGGAAAGGGAATGAAACTCAAGTGCTAGCTGTAAACATTTCATTAAAACATGAAAGCCCAGATGATCTTGGGCACTCCTCCTCAGCTGGCATTGCTCTGTCCTAACTATAGCTTTGTTTTCACCTTGATTTCATGGCAGCAGTCTCATTTAGATCTTGCATCAGAGTACCAAAGAAAACTGCAGTAAGAAGCTGCTCTTCTCCTCCCTCAGCATTCTCCTACTGCATCCATCATCCAAGCTTTGCAAAGCCAAGCTCTAGGTGGCTGCTATTTACTTCAACTCCTGTCTTATTAACACCTTCTTCTTCACTGAAGGGTGTTAATGAAGCGATAAATGTTTTGAGGGTGGAAAAAAACACCATCACTTTCTCAAAGGATTATATTTACCTCATTTAGGATGGAAAAAAACCAACCTAATTCATGGCTTGTTTCTTTCCAGGGCTCACCTTCAGTGAGGTATCTGAAATAAAACAAAGAAGTGAGAGCCACTACACCAGATGGAGGAGTTGAAGATACCTCAACTCAATGGAGAGCACCAAAGCACCTTGCCTCTTTTCACCCACCATCTAGCAGGTTTGATGGTCTCGCATCACGGGGAGAGCACAGGTTTTAATCATACCACTGATGTTTGGTCACAATCACTTCACTGATAAGAGACGGGTTCAAGTTTTAGAGTGCATTCCCTGTCCTCTTTGACTGAGGAGTAACCATAATGTGCCCATCAGACAGCCTGGGGCTAAAGCCCCCAAAACACACCACCCAAGTTCCATAAACTAAAAAGAAATTGCCCTTTTTTGTCTATTTTCCCCCTATTCTTCAGCCAACTGCAGAAGCAGGTTTAAAGCCCAGCCTTTTGACATGTGTATCAGATAGCCTGATGAGCCCACACCATCTATAAACATGCTGAGAACTGCAGCAACACGTGGAATTAATTCCTGCAACAACATCTTGCAGCTTCAAACAGCTGAAGGTAGGTTCTGAGTTGCTACAGAGGAAAACCTTACCCAGAGAGCATCATCTAAAATGCATGAGCCCATGATGGAGCATTGGATTCATTTCAGAGGGGGAAACCTGAGGATTACTTTCTCCAGGTCCACAGACTTAACGATTAATATTTTCTGAGTTTAGACCAACTTTCCTCCTGTCTCTGTGCATTAGAAAATCTTACTTGGCATCCAAAAATATTTATGCACAAACTAATTCCATTTGTTTGCTAAAGTAAAATTCAGAGAGTCCTCAAGTAAATGAGTTCAGAGCCTCTGCTGTTGCGTGACCATCCTGGATGTATGTCCCACATAGCCAAGAGACACCTCTCCGCACATATGGATGGAGAAAGGACACAGCAATCAGCTTCTAGATTTTACACCAGAGAATTCAGACTGGAAAGGATTTCTGAGGGGCCTCTGGTCCAATTGCCTCACCAAACACAAAATCCATAGATCAGGTTGAGGCCCTGAAGTTCAAGGCTCACACCATGGATGCTTCTATTCAAGAGCTTCATTGGAATACAAAACCCCAACACTTAAAACTCATTGTGGGGTAAAGTTAAGTGCAACTATTATTTTATGGTCACTTTTAATGTGCATAAGCTGCTCTCAGTGACCATAATTCACTGAAAACACCCCACATTAAAGCACAACTCATAGGAACACTGCTGGGTAGAAGAGACACTGGTGTGTCACAGCAATTACAGCCACACACCTCCACTTACAGGAAATTACTTTCACCCCAAATACATCCTTATTATATAGAGCTGTTGGTTCAAACCTTCTCCATCATCTTCCTCATTCACACATATTCATGAGTTCTAGACAGTGGTTACAATTCTCCAGTTTTTTGCAACAAACACACCAGCATATTTGATTCCATAAGGTAGAAGATGTGAAAATAGATTCGAGCCTGGAATGCCTGGCAAGAGAATAATCAAGATAAGAAATGAGTACCTCATTTTGGCTCCATACTGATATCAGCCTGCTGCCTAGAATGACATTTTGAAGTGTAGGAATCTACAGATCTTTTTTCCCTAGTTCTTTAGCTGGACAGAACAAAGTACTACTTCTCTGGTACTATAAGAGCATAGTCTGAAGTAACTGGAACACTGAATTAGGTCTTTGTTACAAACAATTGGGAAGCTTGGTATTTTGCTTAGTTACCAAGAAGAGAATGGAACAAAACTGAAATACATTCCACTTTAAATGAGTAAGCAAAGCTTCATGACATTTAATTGCTCTCTTTGTTAAGGATCTCTAACTTGTTTTTCCACAATGGATTTAGAAGAGCTGATAACTAAAGCAGCCATTTACATGTATAAACTACTTGGATGACACATGGGGAGCAAATTTGGGATAACAAGATGCTGGGTTTCCACCAGTTTGCCCCTAAAATGCATTCTTGCAGTCCCTATTCCAGCTCATTTTCTATCAGTACAAGCTCTATCTTCAATGCATAACATTTTCCGTATCAAAGTCTGCTTTGTGTTTCAAGTCCATCCTCTCAAAGGTGTTCAAAGAGTATAAACTAGAAAGCTCCAAGCTTCCCTGTGCTGTGAGTTTATGTACTGAAGTGATTCTCTCTGCTTGGACATCCTGGTTGGAGAGATATTTTTGAATATCACTGCAGACATGACAGTAAAGAACGCACTTCTATAGGAATTATACAAAAATCACTCCCTTACTTCTAACACTTGAACCAATGCTCTCCAAATAAACAGGAGATGGACAGAGACATTATAAAGCAGGTCCAGAGAAGGGCAACGGGGCTGGTGCAGGGCCTGGAGCACAAGTGTGTGATGGGGAACAGCTGAAGGACCTGGGGGGTTCAGTCTGGAGAAGAAAAGGCTCAGGGGAGACCTTATCACTCCTTACAACTGCCTGACAAGAGGACAGAGCCAAGAGGGGTCTGACCTCTGCTTTCAAGGAACGAGAGACAGGACAAGAGGAAATGGCCTCAAGCTGCACCAGGAGAGGTTTAGATTGGAACTGGAACAGGCTGCCCAGGGCAGTGCTGGAGTCACCCTCCCTGCAAGTGCTCACACACCCTGTAGATGAGGCCTTCAGTGGTGGCCTTGGCAGTGCTGGGGAGCAGTTGGACTGGATGAGCTCAAAGGACTTTTCCAACCTTGCTAATTCTATGATTCTATGAAGCCAGCTCAGATCAATCTGAAGCACATGCTGACTTGCCTGAGAAACACCTAATGGTATCTGGAACAACAACAAGCCCAGGCATTTGTTCAGTACCTTAAAAAGCACATTCCTTCATATTTCAAAGGTTAAAGGACATCAGTCAACAGCTACTCCTAGCCTTCTTGGAAGCAGCTCACATATACCTCAAGCAGCCCAGAAGATAACATCTTAAACAGAGTTATATTTAGCTTTGTGGCATTTCAGTCGCGTGCTTTAAAAAAATGGCTAGTCTGCGGAGCTTCACTGGGCTGCTCCTGGATTCCAACTTACGTAACACCAGTTAAACAAACAGGAATGGCAAAGCCATTGAAGCCACTGATTCCAGGAAAACTGGCAAGCTGTTCCTCACAGAGGATGCACATCACAGCTTGAGGAAAGGCCCCGAACACAAGTGGAACACAAGCCAGTCTTCACATTAAAATGGCTTAAACCCCAAAAGAGGCTTGTCATCAGCATCACGTTCCTGAGGGCTACAAAGCATGGCTAGAAAACATTACCCAGGGCTGACTACAAAATGAAGGTCTCTGCGTTGGAGGATTGATGCAAGAGTCAAGTGACTTGAATAGTTTTTATTCTCTAGTCAAGTGATCAGGCATTCAAAGCAGATATCTATGTGGTAACCAGGTTTATGAAGGATCCTTGCTCATCCTTCTAGTAGAACTATGAAGTATTCTAATCTGAAGGCAAAAAATCCCCTGATCCACAGACACTTACAGAACAAAGACTAAACCGGCTGTTGGCATCAGGCACCCACACTCATCACCTGAAGGAGCTGGGGGCGTTGCTTGCCTGATGCTAGCATAGCTCAGGATGCTACACCAAACCTTTCTAAACCATCTAACCGTAGCAAGCACTGCTCTTCCATGCCTGGTTGTTCTAAAGGGCACACACTGTCACGAAGCTGGTCTGAATGCATCAAGCAGCATTTAACATGAGATCTCATTCCATGGAGAATCTGGAGATTCGTTTCTCAAAGGTTTTTCCAAAGATTAAACTTGCATCATCCTCAGAAAAGGCAGGCATTATTCTTCTGTTCTTTCCATTTATGCTTTTCCCTGGCACATCCTGGGGACAGAAAGACTTCATAATCATCCCTGCAGGCAGAAGAAAGAAAATCAAATATGCCAGCTTTTATGAGTTTAATTCTTACAGTCACTACAGAAATATTATTGTTGCAGCTAAAGAATATGTAAGAATCTCTCTAAATCAGAAAGACTCCTGTATAATGCCAAAAGAGAATGGTTAACAACTAGGAATCCACTCCCTGGAAATGAGCAGAAAGGAATTCAGCAGAGTAGACAGCAATTCCATATTTGCCTGGTGTGTTCCTATGTGACACCCCAACTGAAGCCTGCATGCTACAGAGCTAACATTTTAAAGGCCACTAGATTTGCACCTTAAAGATGTTATAAATCATTGGTGAGAATAACAAAAACACCTTGTGTTCAGATTAGTTATTTAAAATCGTCAGACTACGTCATTATAGCGCTAAAGGTTTCAAGTACTCCTCAATTTTGCTTTGACCTTTCCTGCTCCAACAACAGTGTGTTTGAAAGGAGACTGATTACACTTCTCTTTAGCATGAAGGAAACGCACACTGAATGGCAAACCTTTTTTTCCCCTTTTATGCATTCTGCAGCAGTCGGAGCTGCTCCATTTTGTCCATGAGGAAGCAGCAGGGCATTTTAATACAGCGACCTTTCAAAAGACATGCCCTTTGCAGAATGGTTGGATTATGTAAAGAGGTCACACAATCCCAGGCAGGGCTGAGAATGAGGCATCCAGGAAAAAATAATTTCTCTACAGGCACAAGAAATGCTATTAGCAGAAGGTAAAATGCATTTTAGGTGCAAAACATGTTTAAATGTAAATCAGAGTTCAGGTCTGAAAAGAGCAGGGTCTGCCTAACAACATGTGAAAACTGGCTTCACTGTGGGAGACGGGCTAAGAGAAGGGATGCTCGATTTACTTCTGAAGTTCATGCTTTCCATAGCTGGAGATAATCACTGACTTCAGAGTAAGTATCTCTAGCAGTCCAGGTCCTGCTCTCCCTCGGCAGCCAAAGCTATGCAGTGCAGACAAGCAGCAGCAGGCAGCCCAAAGACAGGCTGCCCTCCAGAACACTGTTAAGAGTATTCCAGCTACAGGGAAGGGGAAAGCAGGAAAGAAATATATTAAAAAGTAGCAGAGATGCCACAACTCATGTGCTCCTTTGCAAATGGAGAGCTGCTTCTTCCACATTGCATTTTTGAGTCCTATTTTTGCTCAATCCATTTCTACAGTGGAGTTTGGCTTCTCCCTGGTTTGATACATCTATTACTCTGAAAACATGCCTTTGACCACAAGAAGCCTTTCCTAACTCAGACCTCCACATCACTGACTGTAGTGATAGGACAAGGGGTAACAAGTTCAATCTTAAACAGGGGAAGCTCAGGTTGGATATAAGGAAGAAGTTCATTCCTATGAGTGTGGTGAGGCCCTGGAACAAGCTGCCCGAAGAAGTGGTAAATGCTCCATCCCTGGCAGTGTTCCAGACCAGGCTGGTTTAGGGTGAGGTGTCCCTGCCCATGGCAGGGGGGTTGGAACTGGATTATCTTAAGGTCCTTTCCAACACAAACCATTCTATGGTTCTATGATCAAGCCATCTACCAACACTTACCACATGTATATAAGGACATGCCAATAGAAGTAGCCCTGCCCTTCCCACTGCTTTGTGTCAGTACACACAGCTGCACCACCATAAACTGCATCCTTCCTTGGAGCAGAAGTTGGATTTCACATGCCCTGCTGATACCACTTAGAATATTAGTATAGAAATAAACTTCTGAAGACACCAAAAATTACTACTTGTGAGATGAAACTCAAGTTCAGGATGAATGCAAGCCTAACCCACACAGTGCATCCTAATCCACATGCAGAAATCACTCTCCTGCAGTACTACACTAGTCAGTGGAAGATCTGGCATGCCTGAACCATTAGAACCCCAGTCCAGCCTACTCAACATACCAGGGAATCCAGGGGCACAGCTGAGAGACATTTAAGAGTGTTTAACTGTATTTTAAAGATTTGTTGGTGTTGGAGAAGAATATAAATAGTGACCTGAACAAACTGGTTAAAATCTCATTTGAACCATCTCCCTAAAGTCAAGTAGAAAAGGTCCTGCTTCTATTTTGTATCACAGCAGTGTTAAAGAGCTGCCAATACTTAATACAAGGCCAACACTAAGAAGCCTTTCACGTGCTCTTGAACCAAAGACCACGTTCAATTGTGCAGCTATTTTACAACATCTATCAAGCCTTTAACAGAGGCGGTCGTGGCAAGAATGTAAAAACAGGACAAACATACAGTGATCTTCCGACGGCCTTCAAGAGTTTGCTGCTGAGCATTCTCCTAAACTAAAGGGAACATCTTCACTGCCATCTTAAAGCAAAGACACCAAAAAGCTTTATTTAGTCATTTTCCATCTCTGAGAGGCAAGAGCCTTGTTTCAGTCTGCAAAATGAGGGCAACAGTGTAATATATGGAAAACCCTTTGGGAATTATAAAGCCACTTCACTTTGTCACACCGAGGCCCCAAACAGGGGAGCAGCAAGGCAGGACACGGCATGCTCACACTGGTACTGACTGGGCAGCCAATGCCAGGTTAACATTTGGTAGGTGCTGTTTAAAGCATCAATCACCTCTGCAGTTAATTTGCTGCCTAGAAGAGGCAAAAATAAAGGGACAATAAAAAAGAATGTGATAATGCTTCGCTGAAAGACATGAATGTAGGCCACTGACAAACAACTATGACTCCCAGCTGCCTACTGTGTACTGAAAAGCCACATACCATCACTTAAAGGAAGATTTGAGGAGATGAAGGTGGAAGTAAAGAAAATACTCCAAACAGGACTGTATTCATCCATGCCCTATTACAGTTCTTGCCTTGCCTGTTATTTATAGGTCCTCAAAAGCTATTTCTCTCTGTCCTGTCATTTTTGTTCCATTCTCCCAACTAATTCCCTTCCTAGAAACCAAAACTGACTTTTTTTTTCCCTTACTCCATATGGCTCAAGATTGAGGTCACTAAATTGATCCTGGTATTGCTAAATATAGGAGCTTCAGGAGTCTGAGACCCAAAACACGCAGCTTTGCTTAAAACTATCTTCTGCCCTTAAGTGAGACCAAAAGTTGCTACTGAGCACTACAGAACTTGCAGCAAAGTGTGGGAAAACCTGTCACTTAAAATCTAACAAATTAAGCCTGAAAGTAAACCATTGATACTGTATATCTGAGTCTCATAGTAGCTTCACTACCCTCAAAAACAGGGAGAAGTGCAAACTGTCCCATCTGCATCAAGTAGTTTGTTCCTAAAAGCAAACAGGCAGGAAGGGAATGCTGCATTAACATGTGCTATCCTCTCTACCAGAGTTACAGGGGAAGAAAGGAAAAAGTTGAACCATAACCAATCTAAACAAATAACACAAAAGAAGGAAACATAAATATATATACTACCTAGCACCCTCATCTTTGACAACAAGCAGAAGAGCTCTCACGGTACCAGAATGGTTTTGGTATTTCACAGAATCATAGAACCACAAAATGTTTTAGGCTAGAAGGGAGCTTAAAGCTTCTCCAGTTACAACCCCCTGCCACGAGCAGAGACACCTTCCACTAGAGCAGCTTGCTCCAAGCCCTTGTGTCCAACCTGGCCTTGAACACTGCCACGGATGGGGCAGC
>WYDI02034016.1:0-26571 GCA_009867235.2 Psittacus erithacus | reverse complement strand
AAGGACAGGTTGTGGGGGGAAAACAAGCAGGCTACATGCTCTGTCTAATTTACGACTAAGCTTAAACCACAACAAAGACATTCAGCATTCAGTTTTATAAGGTTATTCCAGCTTCAAGACAGTAAACCTACTTCCAGAATGACTTACTAAGTGACACTACTCCATTAGGTTTTCCATAAAAATCACTTTATTACCTTCAAATGCGCTTCTCTGCTTTATATCATAACTCCTAGACTGGGTATCTTTCATTAAAAGATACACGCTATTTCAAAAGTTTCTATCTGTTAATATTACCTTTATGGGAAACTTGACATATTTGATAAAGTCTTCATCATATGTATTAGAATGACCTAAGGAGCTACTAAATAACTGTCAAACTGTTCCAGGCACTGTTAAAAAGGCAGAAAGACCATAACCTGAAGAATTTTAATTTAAAGAGAGAAAAAAACATCCCACACATAGGAGAAAGACATGCAACACACAAGCAAGATAAACAAAATGCTGATCACTCAACATCTTTTGAAAACAAAAAGGTAGCCAGGAGCACACAAGGCACTGGGGGAGGCATGGCAGATGAGGGTGAGGCAAGAAGAGTCCAGATCTAAACTAGGGTGGAAACAAGAGCAGTGAAGAAGTAGGAACAGCCACTGTGAGTCTGACCCAAGACTGTGCAAAATCCTCAGTGTATAAATCGGGTATTTACTGAGATGAAGGAGGAATTTCATGGTGGGGGAATGTACCCCTTTCTCCTCCTTCCCTCCAGCTTTTATTCCTGAGCATGATGTCATGATGTACATATTACATGAAACCACAACTCATATTATGGAGTATCCCACTAGTCAGTTGGGGCCAGCTGTTCCAGCATCCCCTCCCAAATTCTTGTGCACCTCCAGCCTCCTCACTGATGAGATAGCATGAGAAACAGAAAAGGCCTTGACACTGTATAAGTGCTGCTCAGCAATAACTAAAACACAGGTGTGTTATCAACTGTTTTCATCACAAATCCAAAATACAGCACCATACAAGTACTATGAAGAAAATTAACTCTACCCAGCCAAACCCAGCACAAAAGTATCTGCAAAGACAGCAGTGTACAGGTTGATCCCACAAACACCTAGATAAGAATGTGGCACACCATGTCTTTTCTTACCCCAATACTGCAGGTCCTATGACCTGGTTTATGCATTCAATACGGAGAGGATGCAATCCCTCTTCTCCTCAGTGGTTTGCTTTGAAATCACAGACACTGGCATCAACAAGAGCAGAAGTCGCTGAGTACTTCACAGGATGGTTCCTGGGTTCCGATTATGTGTATTTACCCATCTGTAACGTTACTATTCATTAAAAAGTCTGTCCCCCTTTCAAGTGAAAAAATATTTAGTTTAACTGGCTTATGACAGTCTTTGTAAAGAGCTGTGCTATACTGATTCTTTCTTCAGTGTGTATACAAACTCATTTATAATGTTATGACCTGAACTGCAGAGCGCAAATTTAAAGTGACCTGTACATATTACTTGGTAACATTTGGATTGCAAGTTAAATACTCCCCGATTAAACATGAATGCTTGTCCCTGGAAGTATGAGATATCTTATCAGAAAAGCCTTCTTATCAAATTCACCATCCTGAAGGCAGACACATTCGCTTGCAGTGCTGGGAGTTTATAATGATAAAATTAACAATGTTGTATTTCCCAATGAAGTCAGCAGTAGTGCACTGCATCCTACCATTAATCATTAGAGCCAGTTCTCATAACAGAGCCACTTGCTGGCCCTCAGGCACCTGCATCACTCCCCAAGCAATTCCAGTCCCCAGCAATAACTTATCACAGAAGCCAGGGATCAAGATTAAAAACCCAGTGAATAATGGGAGACTGTGTGCACCTCTATTCCTCTGGTAGATACAAGCAAGCTAATAACCTCCTTAAAGGGGAAGCAAATCATTCTATATTTTTCACTTTATAGACAAGCCAGGGAAGACCTGTACCTATGTCTCAGTAAAATTTATTGTATTGTTTAAGTTACTTGTTTCTGTCTTGCGCAAGGCATCAGCATGCATAAAACCATTGGGGGGGAGGAGGAGGCTCTTCTGTAAAGCACTATTTCAAGCACACTATATTCTACATTCTGCTTACAATAAAAACTGCAGGGAAGAAAATTTTCATTTAAATCAGAAAATCAGAAGTATTATCCATTTTGCAAAAGCATTTGGGAAAGCAGTATAATCAAAGGCCTGATTTTCATCAGGTAAAAGACGGCCTGAATTGACATTTGTACCAGAGAGGTGATAAAACAGCCTTTGCAAATGCATTTCAGCCATGGCTTCTCCTCCTCCCTCGTTCCCAGTCACAGAGCATGGCACTGAAATACTGAGTATCCTGCTAGAGCTGACACTCAGTGCAGTTCTCTGGGAAAGGGTCTGCTGTGATTGATGCAGCTCACAACTTGCTAAACATACAAGAGGCAGGGGCAGGTCTGGAAATAAGGAGGAGTATGTTACAGAAACCTCCATGGGAACCTAACTTTAATGTATTTGCTGGGAGAAAAAAAAAATACATACATACACATATGTAGGTACAGTTGTATAGAGTGAAAGGATTTTGTCTCATTCAATTTAACATCAAATATTATTCCACTTCCAAGTCCATACACAATGTTGCCAAGCTTTTCCTACTTCCACTTACAAAGCACAAGTACCTTTTAAATGATGATTTTTATATTGCTTATTCAAAAATTAATCTGGAAAAATATTTGCAGTCCTACAGTAATTTTAAAGGAAGTAAAGGAAGCAGAATATGATTTAAGAGGCTGACACACAGTATATCATGCTGCTCTTCAACCTCAGTGCTCAAGAATTTCCTAGCTTTTTTGGAGGTTACTGTAAGGGGGTGCTTGATTTCTTAAGTAAAAAAAATAATGGCAATGCTTAATGCAATTAATACTTGCTACAGATTTTATATGAGGTGAGCAGAGAGAACTTAAAGTATAACATTGAAGAAGAAGAGAATACAGGGAGCTCACTAAAGATAAATGCAGAACTGCTGTAATAAGTATCCAGTTTATAGAAGCAGTTCTTTGCCATGTCTGTATATGATCCTTTGGTCAAGAACAATTTCAGACAACACACCAAGCTGAACATGTAACACGCCACATCAACATGTAATACTGCATCTTTGAGCAAAATGCATGAAGAAACTACAACTAGGTCATAGTCAGGTAGATTTTGAAATACTACAGAGATTCAGAGGAGAAATCTCCAGCACTGTGGATCTAATTTCACATTTAGGCTATGTGAAAAGTTAAGAATTATGGAACCTGCAAATTAATCTTTAAAAACTGAAACATATAACTGAAAACTCTGAGAAAGAAAGGAATGGATACCAAAACAGGGCCACAAAAAAATTGTCAAGTGACACTAGTCATTGGGAACAGTTATAAAGTCTCAGTGTTTGACAGTTTTCCTAAGAGCTTTCATAAAGCAGTTATTTTCAATGGACAGGTCGCCAATTTTCCCACCTGCTAAAAATAGAAGTTCATCACAGTTATAAAAGCTTGATGCACCCCAAAAGCTTCCCAAGCATACACTCAAATGAGTTAAGTCATTACTGCTTAGTGATGCACCTGTAAACCTACATGAAAATCACATTATGCGTAATGATTTAGAAATAAGTAGTAATGCATTAATGTAGCAGATGTATTTCCAAATGGATGCATTTCTGAACACCACATGATATGCTGGAGTGTCAAATGGTTCAAGGGCAGTGCTATTACCAGTACTTCATGAGGCAAAGTAAATAGGACTGCTCACAACACATTTCTGTGTCTCAAAACATGCAGTAAAAGAAGTGATTTAAATGTTGAATGTCCTAATAGTCCTATCAGAATCAATCTATGGACAGTAATTTCCACCCAAAATTGCGTAAGATGCCATTATTCACCTTTCATGTCTCAGTTTGTACCCAGGGTGAAGAAAACCTGAAATTGAATTGAATAATTCCGCTGAATGATTTTTCCCAATTAACTCTGATAATAATTCATTTTCCACATAAATTTAGTCCTTCCTGATTGGATCTTTATTTTTGATAAAAGAATTAAGCAGCACAATAATATTATACATCAAGTTTCATCAAAATGTCTACTGAGTGTATCTTGGGATCCTGTGACTCTTATTAATATTAAAAAATTCTTCATAGAGGGAGAACAGAGAATACTCATCCTACAATTACTGTGATTTTAGAATATTATCATGAACGTGCCGCATTTGCTTTACAAGTGTCAGAACTGGTATCAACTGAAGTCTTTAGAAATATGATGCTGTTAGCAGCTACTCCACATGTTCTTGAAGGAGGGAAGATCAATGAGAGAACACTTCAAAAGCTGTGTACAACTGATGTACTACTGATGGAACAGTGCAAGATTTTGGTCATGTCTCAAGAAAGGAAGGCAGCAGTCAGATATAAATGTTTCCACAGGATTATTCTTCAGAGAAAACAGACCACAAGCGAATGAGGAAAGCAGCTAACAAACAGTTTTTACAAGTTTGTGGATTAGTCTGGGAGCACAGGCTTTTATTTAACAAAAAGAATTGGCTTTCTAACCATGCACCTAGGTCATAGAGGTTTGTAAATCAGATCTCGCCAATTTGTTGCTAAATTATTCAGTAAGAATATAACCACACAGTAGACTCCTGAGTTGATCCTTTCCATGCAGAGCACACATAATCTGGGTGCCAGAAAGTCCTGTACCATTCCTTTCGATGTCTGTTTCTCATTACTATAGTTGCCCTCTGCATATTCATTGGCTTGAAAACTGTTTTTAATAATAAATGATCAACAGACCTTTTGTAGTCTTGCTATCCATTTCTTATTTACCAGCAGTGAAGACTAAGCCACATGGAGCTCAGTGGTATCCAGTGGAAGTGCAAGAGCATTTTTTCTCAGCTGTGATTGAACACTGAGTATGTTACCTAGAGAAGCTGTGAATTTGCCATTCCTGGAGATATTAAACACCCATTTGGACACTGCCCTAAACAACCTGCCCTATTTGATCCTGCTCTGAGCAGGAGGGTGGACTAGATGACCTCTGAAGGTCCCATCCAACCCAAACTATTGTATGATTCTATGATCTCCAGAGGTGCCTACCAACCTTAACCAGTCTGTAATTTTGTGATTCTATAAAAAGCTTGGATTAGTTGACACTTTGTGACTCACCCTGGTCCAATGCCTTTGACTGCAAATCTAAAAGATTCCTGTGATGACAAACTGTATAGATACACACTCTTTCAAACATTCCTTTTCAGTGAGCAGCATTCAGCATTCAACATACTTCTCCCTTGCGTCAAACTGGGTCTTCATGTAACAAGCAGAGCTCCAAACTGCTGCATCTGTGCCTGTTGTAAAAAGTGCTGGAGGGTCACAGGCGTAACGGGTGCTCCCTGCAAGAGCTCTGTGTGCAGGACAGTGGGCAGGAGGGCAGCCTAAGCCAGGACACAGTAGTGACCTGTTTACAACATGTGGTTTTTTGAGAGGTTAGTCAGATTTTCAGTGAGGAAAAGATTAATGGCAGATCACTGTGGCTAAAAAGCTGTCTCCCTCGGTCACAGAACGGATAAATTAGGGACTTTCAGAAATAGTGATAAGAAAATGAAGTTAACACAAAGATATGGTGCAAGTATCTGCTAGCCCTTACTTAAGGCTGGAAAAACATAAGTTTTGATTTAGAGAAACAAGGGAAAAATTTCCAAGGTCAGTCCTCCTTCTAAAACCATACAAGGAGTTCTATCAGTAGAGACAGTCAAGACTACAACACTTCTGAAATTCAAAGAGGAAGAGGTAGGCTTTTTGTTGCATTATGGAAGGAGTATTAGATTTGAGTGGTTATACAACAGACCAGAGAAAATCCAACAGTAACTACTCTTGCAAGGATGTAGCACTGGAAAGTCTTTTTTTCTCCTCCTCCTCTGTCCCCTTTTTATTAAAGTATTTTTAATCCTATAGCTCTCAGCCCAATGCAATTCACTATTACTTCCTCTGCTCTATGAAAACAGTAATTTTCTTAAAACCAAGTAGTGGAAGACTATATTTATGAGCCAAAACAAATAATTCTTAGACTGTTAGAAAAGTTTCCCTAATCAGGTTTTCTTCTGCCAATTGGTCTAAACATACCAAAAGAACCCTTAGCATTTGTGTAGCATTGCTCAAACAACTTTAACAAAAATAAATAAAATCCTGAATTAAAGTGAACTGAAATAAAGTAATACTTAACATTCAATTTTTAAACTAGGAAGCAAGAAGTTGGAATTGTTCTAACAGGTTTCAGCTATATGTAAAGACACAAAACCAAAAAAAACACTAAAAAAGGAAAGCAAAGGTACAGTCCTGACAGTGCGTATGCATGTGAATAATTAAAGGACTCTAGAGTAAAATTATTCATGGTTTGAACTTCATGCACAAGTGTCAGGATGAAAAAAAAATCAAGTTATCATCTCATTGAAATTTACAGTTGTTGTGGTTTAAGCCCAGCCGATAACTCAGAACCACACAGATGCTCTCTCACTCCCCCTCCTTTTTCCTCCTGCTTCTGGAGGGATGGGAAGGAGAATCAAAACAATGTAACTCCCACGAGTTGAGACAAGAACAGTCCAGTAACTAAGGTATAACACAAACCACTGCTGCTACCGCCAATAATAATAATGAGAAGGGAAAAAACAAGGGAAGAGAATACAACCACTCACCACCTACTGACTGATACCCAGCCTAACTCAAGCAGCGATCAGGGCCTTCCGGGTTTATATACTTTCCCCCAGTTTCCGTACTGGGCATGACGTGCTGTGGTATGGAATACCTCTTTGGCTAGTTTGGGTCAGGTGCCCTGTCTCTGCTTCCTCCTGGCTTCTCATGCCCCTTCTTGTAGCAGAGCATGAAACTAAAATCCTTGATCGGAGTAAACATTATTTAGCAACAACTAAAAGCGTTGGTGTTATCAGCACTGTTCTCAGACTAAAGTCAAAAACACAGCACAGCACCAGCTACTAAGAAGAAGAAAAATGACTGTTACAGCTGAACCCAGGACCCAGTTTTATACTGTCTATTTAAGCTTCCCAAAATTCCTGTTGATTGCAATGAGGAGTTTGCAGATGACGATCAGTACATGATCATGTCATTCAAACGCTGTGGTTCAGGTACAGAATACATTACACATTTGTGAGATTATCTGCATCTTATAAAGCCCTACCTTGTATTTATATACAATCAAACCCAAGATTTTTCTCATTTAGTTCCTAAAAGATTGTATTTTTTCCATAACTCTCACTTCAGAATTCTCATCTGCTAATGCATCCCTTGAAATTACACTTAGATTAAAAACATCTCTAAAGGAAATAGAATGAGACATTTCAATAGATCCACATTTTTTCGTAACAGTGCCTACGAAGTTCATGCAAAAGATCAAGCTGTTGAACACAAGCAAGCATCTGTTTGTGAAGGCCCTCAAATGTGAGCTCTTCTTATGAAAGAAGTAACACAGACATCAAAGAAACACAGCTACTCCTTAGCCTTGAAGAAAAATATTGCTATTCTACCAAAAGTGCGCAGATAGAAATCATCATTCAACTCTCTTTTCCTCTTTCAGGTGGCTTAGTTTTACAGAAATTTTCTCTTCCATGTACAATGTAATATGACATTGGAGAGAGAGGGATTTGGGATTTTTCTCAGTGTAGACCATGCAGATTCAAACATTTTGCTGAGTTAAGGAGATTCACTACATCACCCTGCTTAAGCTCAGTATCTATTTCTGTGTTGCCTATTTTAATCTTAGTTGTGAGTTAAACTGACATTGCTGAAGCTTTTTTCTAAGGGTTTCCAACATATAAGCTGAACTACAGTACCCTGTAAATAGGGTTGTGCCTGTTCTGCAGATGGATATTGATGGATTGAGCTTCAGTGATTTGTCTGTGGATGTGAATTCTTAAAGACACTGATCTGCAATACTCAGAAGCTTGGCGACAGAACACATTGGTACAATATTTCAGTGCAGTGCTCTTGAAACTAGAAGTTGATCTGGCACCCCGTGTGTCTGCAGGCCAACAGTTCTATGCTCTTTCATATTCCTCCACTTGAAAAAGTGAAAACGTGCCCCTTTACTAATCTGTTTTCACCAACCTTTCAAGGTCTACAATCTCCAGAGAGGCAGATTTTTTTAGCAATGTATTTTAGCATGTTATAAAAACAATGACAAAGTATACTAATGACATGACTGAAGGAAAAGAAGAAACAAATGAGTTTCACTGATGGCTAATGAATGTCACTGGCATGAGTTTCACTGATGGCTAATGAATGTCACTGGCAGGGAAAGGTACACTCTGCATTGCTTTCCATGGCTCAGTATATGCGCTTCAATTCAGTATTTTAAAGAGCAGAGTTAAGCCAATTTAGGATGTAAATTCAGACTCCGTGGTTATAAAATTATTGTCCTTATGAGCACCCCTGGATTACATTGGTTTTGCTTTCTCTTCTGAATAGCAACCTTTGACACAAACAGCTAGTAGATCAATAAGCAACTTGTTTTGTGTTGTCCATGTGCATCGATTCACAAACCATTCATCTCCTTGTAAACACAGAAATAAAACAATTATCACTTAATAATGCACCATTACATCATCAGTAGCTAATCAGAATGCTGAGGAATTGCCATCTTCTTGCACCTGTATATCATCTGTTTATTGTAGAACATTCAATTTCAGAATAAACCAATATATATTTCTTTCCATAGACTGGATGTTTTGGAAGTGCTCATGTCATTTCTCCCTAGGCAAACAAAAGGCCACCTGAGAAAACCAGTAACTTATTTTTTAATAACCTAGAAATAAAAGAAAGCAAGCAGATTTTAAATGAAAAGTTCGTACTAAGGAGTTTAGCATACAATTTCTATTACAACTGATATTCAAGTTTTTAGATAGAAACTTGCTCTGAATTAATTTAAGGAGCCAATTTTGGTACCTTATATGCAAGATATACATAGGTGCAGGAAAGCCAAGAAGTTCTAGTGAGCCATGAGTTTTGGTTAGGATTAGAAGGAAATTGCTAATTTTTGTAGCTATGCAATGGTAAATTGAGGAACTCTATCTTAATTCTGCCAACCTGTGGTATAAGAAACTCCAGACTCTTCCCAAGACATCAGGAAAACTCAGGCTGGAAGACACTTTGAGAGGTATCTAGCCCAAGCTCCTGCTCAAAGCAGGGTCTGCTGTGAGATCAGGTACCTCAGAGCTTGATCCCATTGGGGTTTGAGAACCTTAAAGGGTGGAGGCTGAACAACATCTCTGTAACATGCTCCACTACTTCACTGCCATTCTGGTGGTGACGTCTTCCCTATCTCTCCCTTAGCAGGGGAATTGGAACTAGATGATCTTAAAGTCCTTTCCAACCCTAACTATTCTATGTTTCTGTGATCTCTGGTCTGAACTTCTCGTTTCAGTGTGTGTGCTAAGTACTTCTGAAAAAAATTATGAGCTGTAACACTCTGAATATGAACTATCTTGCCTTTTGATCACTTACCACAGATAATCTCCTTTCAAAATACATGCATAGATTACACCCATGGTTCATACCTGAAATGCCAGTAACAATTACCTCTTGTGTTTTAATGACTATTTCTCCAATGATGAATTGCTTCACAAAAAAGACATAATTAAGCCCTGAAATTTCTGGTACATTTTTCTTTATGAATTGCCAACTTGATTCTCTGCATCCCCATTTTTTACTAGTAATGTAAGGTTAAGAAACAATAATGACAAAAATTAAAGGTGACATTTAAACCTATTTCTTTCTGAGAAAGGAAACTTCACCAGTGAACCCAGCATTTGGTAGGACTGCTACCTAAAAATGCCTAACGCTATCTGTCACGATTATTTTCCTCAAGAGTTATTGTAAATCCTCACAGTCTAGAATATACTTATTCCTTCTGCGTATTATAGTAATCTATGTGTGTTGATAGTAAAGGCACTCACTTGGTCATTTTTAGAGCATTGTCAGATAGCACTGAAACACCTCAAAAAGGACCTTTTGGGGTCATTAGACCAAACGTCTCACTGCCATGGTATAAATCTTACCTAGTAAGGTTCTGATAATTTTATTTAAGTACAGTAGACTCTATGTTAACACACTAAAACCAAACAAAACAACAAAACCCTACCCTTGCAATTGCCACCTCCTCTATTTAAAAGATGGTGAAAATCCACCTCTATTCTGTTCATCCATGGCTTTTGAGAGGCATTTAATACTAAATCCCTTAGTCCTTCAGAAAACGACTCAAGTGGGCAGGCAGACAAATGGGAAAAGGTTAGAAAGGGAACTCCTCAGCACAGTCACTAGAGGTCAACAACAACCAGATGTTAGTCTGAAGTGGCTGCAAAAGCTGTGTCTTTATGTACACACATGCCACAGATCATCCCCTGTAACTGTCGGATATGCTAGAACCACAAATTACAACAATTTTTGATTGATTAATTACTACGCAAGTATTTAGACAAAAAAAATGTACTGTAAGAAAGCAGTTTAAGTCACTTTGTAAAGCCAATACCTAAGGTACTGCAGTAAGTGCTCTTCCTGCATACTTATTTAGTACAGCTTTAACAGGACTTTACATCTTGTGTT
Organism: Psittacus erithacus; assembly: GCA_009867235.2. Classification (NCBI taxonomy): domain Eukaryota; kingdom Metazoa; phylum Chordata; class Aves; order Psittaciformes; family Psittacidae; genus Psittacus; species Psittacus erithacus. Next base: position 15,922 of record WYDI02034016.1, on the reverse strand, counting down.
TCAGAACTAGTACTTCATGTTGTCATTGTGACAGACAATTAACAAACCTTTTGGTATCTATAAGGAATTAACTTACCACCAGTGACCAAACCCACACCTATTTTTGTCCACATTACCTGTAGTTGCCCCCTTCTACAGAGGCATGGACGCAAACCAGCAGGGTACACTGCACAACCACATTCCAAATGCAATTCCTTCCCAAGATGAATGAAGCCCTCTCACAGCCTTGGTATGACAAAAACCTCCTTTTGCTGCTTCTGTTCAGTGAATTGCACCGCCTGCTTTCACTGCTGGCAAAGATGGAATTTCTATTTCCACCTCACACCACAGCAGCCCGCTGCCTCCGAAATCAGTCTAACTCCTCACAGAGAAGAACGTGTAGTCAGAACAAAGAAGGGTACTGACTGCAGATTTACCCCAAAACCTCTCATGCAGAAATTGCACACACTCCTGTCTTCAGGACAACTACCTGCAGAGTACCCCCACCATCAGGGTGACAGCAGAGTTCATTTGATACTAACAAGGTCATCAATTAGAATAACCCTAAAGAATAATGGTCCCTGGAGGCTACATAAATGCTACAGGAAAATCACCTCAGACTTCTATGTCTTGCGTGACCACACAGCACTCTGTTTTAATTACAACCTTTCCTTTATGCCTAATGACATTTAAAGCCTACTTCTTTCATCAGTTATTTCTGTAGCACAGGGAGGTGATCAGAGGCCTACATTTCCAAGAACATGCAGGATGTTTGAGAACATCCTGGGTTCAGCCTCATCATGCGCTGCATTCACCTAACTATAGATGTTGGTTCCATTTTGCTTAATAATGTAAGGTCCCGCTGCTGTTTGTACCTTGTGAAGAGGAGGCCACCCACAGCACTGGCTTTTATTTTATGTTTTACTTCTTGGGCGGGTTGCTTGGGAAAACAAATTTGCTGTAAGTTAGTGAGGTCCAGTTCTTAGAGGGCAGGGAAGCAGAACTCCTCACCACTGAGGCTGAAGCAGAGACAGAGCCTCTCATGTTTTCCATGACCTTTACTTGGATTGTAATCACTGTAATTTTTGCAAGTAAATAAATATTATTCATCTGAACTGTAGTATCTGCTGATCATTGCATGCCCATTTGATTGCATAAGCTTTTAAAATCCTACATTGTATTAAGGAAAGGCTGTGTGTGTAGAGCCGTAATTAATGGGGCATGAGAAAAGTGAATGAGATGACATTTGGCTATTACAAAACTGACTCTCAGGAGAGGTTCACCACATTCCCAAGACTTTCTGGAGTCTGCACAGGGCACCAGTGATCTGGGGCAGGTGATTTATACAGTTCTAAGTGGTTTAGATCTTCTGCTCACTTGCAAAAAGAAGTTAGGCCCTACATAAAAATCCTGGCTTGAAATAAACAGTGATGAAATTGATTGCTAAGCACATTCATCTAAGTACATAGTTAGACACATTACCTGTTGGCCATCAACACTTAGATGCAAAAGAAGACACTGAACTCACACTTCAAAATACCACACAGAAAATGTGTTTGTATAGCAGCTGATCAGAAAATGATCCAGGTTACAGAATAGGAGCAGTTCAGATGTGACTATGCAACAGTGTGCTTTATACCTCTAATATTGTATTTTTAATCTTTTGGACAACTGAGTGATGATTTTGTTTGGCAGTATGGTAGACTTTTGTTAGTCTTTAACAAAATAACCTCCCTAGATACATAACAATATGAGTCTTAAATTCAGCCTGCCTGGAAAGCATGGCATCTGCTTTGGCTTTGATTTTTGGCTTGCAGGGTTTCTCCCACTCTCCACATCAAGTATTACATTCTACCTTTACATTTCATTTTTTACCAGTGCCAGTATCAAAATAATTAAATATATTTTACAAAATTACAAGGGAAGATATCAGGAGGATCCCTTTTTATTTTACAGCAGCTCTGCAGATCCAGTGCTACGCAATAGACTTATTTAGATTCCCAAATACTTGCAAATGCCTGAGGTATCTTGCCATATACGTCACTTTTATTTGTTCTTGATTTGACCATGTAATAAACCTCCCACCTCTCCTTCAGAAATTTCTTTTCTGAAAAAGCAATTTTACAGACAGCTGTAGAGATCTCTACAGGTACTGTATAAAACCTCCACATTTCAATAGGGAGAGCAATTCAGCATGACGATGGTTTCTGAAGCACAAGAAAAAATTCTATGTTGCTGTTTGAGCTAACAGAGAGTATTTGGAAGATACAAGGAGCTAGCCTCAGCCTGGCCCTAGATGAAATTAGATGTGACATAGAACAGCAGGCCACATTAACGAATGCGTTTATAATCGTTGGTTGTAGGGAGGTGATGAACTCGCATTTCCATACAGCCAGAAATTTCTCTGATTTCAGACTTTTTTTCTTCTGTTTCCCCCTCCTCGAGGAAAAAGTGTCCTGGCAAATATGCATAACCTTAAAAGGGGGGAGGGCTCTTTATGGTGCACGCTCTCTCTCATGCGATCAAACCTAATTTCCTTCTCAATTTGCTGAGCCACTATCTCTGGTAATTGCAATTGGAGTGTCAAAACTGTTGGCATCTTGAAATAATGGAATACTACCCAGTATCAATCTCATTTCACATTTCTGACAGAAAGCATGATTTCCCTTTGTCTGTCCATTTGAAGTAACAAACTGCATGATTTCCATTTTCACTAATAATTTCAACACACACAGTTGGCTGAGCAACATTTCCAATCTACTCCTTTATTCTTATATTGATATAAATGTTCTTTTGTGTTCTTTTGTACTTCATGTCCCCAACGTTTGCATTTGACTTTTAAGGCAAATGACCAGAAAAGTACTTACTTCTCTAACCTGGATAAATATAGAAAATAATTGCTGAAAACTTGTGGAATCATCTTAAGTTGGATTAAAACCAAAATGAGACAAGCTGCGAATAACAAATTATTTCATTTTACTAATAACTGGTATTAAATAATACTTGCCCTTTGCAGCTGACAAATCCTCCCATGACTCCAAATAGCTCACATTTCTATTCCGCACACTTAAAGTATCTTTTTAATCTTTTCACATACTTCCAGAGACATCTATTTTGGAGATACTTCCTGATTGCCCACATGCAAGAAAATTTTGGCCTTTCCAATTCAGACCTCACTGTTTGAAAAACGAAAGCTTCACATGTCAAATTAATAGAAAACACTAGGTCATTATCAATGTAACATTCATAAAGTATAGTCTTTAAAGTGGGATACGACTCATTTACCCAACAAGAAAACTCTCAGGAGAGACTACAGCTATAAACTCAAAGCCACCTTTAAGTTTTCTCAGTGGAGCCTCTTTCCCTTGGCTTCCCTCCCTCCTGGCCCCCTGACCTGCAGGCCCACCTCTGGGTTTGATCAATTTTGCCAGCATCTTGTACTGGGCACAGTGTCATAAATCTGAGTTAAGAAGTGCCCAGTAAAGAGAAATGTTTGTATCTCATGGTCATTCTATCTGTATGATCTAGTCTACTTCTGTCTACCAGAGATCCTACCTCCTTTCACTTAGCAGAAATCCTTATGCTGTTTTGAACTTTTGTCTTCAGAGTAATCTATTTCAAACAGCCCAGCACTCCTCCTCCTCCCAGGGTCACCAAAGGGGAGGGAAAATAAAAAAAGGAAATAGAAAATTTCGTGCATTCTTAGGTATACTTTCACCCTTGTGCACAAAACACACCTCAGCTGGGAGTGAGCCTGACAGGACTGCAGGAACTAGCACTAATTTATGCTCCTATAGTCATCAACTCCTTGAAGCTGATTTTTTCCATTTCGTTACGTGTTTGTCTTTGACTGTAACAGGTAAACTGTAACCTAAAGAAGCAGGTGAAGATGAATGCAACTTTTAAGACATGAATGGAATTTCAGATTCCTTTTCATCCACCTTTTGTACAATATGATGGAAAACATTTCCCTATTTCCATTTATATAAAAAGTCCCAATCAGATATTTGATGGCAAGTCTGTTTTGACTGAGCAAATTTTGGTTTCAATATATGAACAGATCTTAGATCAGATAACCACACTGTCTGTAATTTGGGAAAAAAAAAAGCTTGAATAACCTATGAGATCTTTTTGTTAGCATTAAGACTGTTTTCTCATGAAAGGAATCTGTTTCTATTAGATCATGTTATTCCTTTTTGTTACAATAACTGTCACAATATCCTCCAAAAATTGACCTTTGGAAGATTTACAGAAAACCATCCCCCACTCCTTACTAAGCTAAACCAATCTGTGTGATTAAAGCCACCTAATCAGGTTGCTACTATGACTTAGATGACCCTGCCTGCTCTCAGAAATGTCTTGGCTGCTGTAGCATGCTACAAGGAAGAGCTGAGAAAAATTGAGACGCTGCTGCACTCTTTGAATAGTCATACAGCAGCTTATACACTTGAGGTCAACCTGTTAGACCTTGCAGGTGGAAATGCTCACCAGTGTTTTATAAAGTTTTTTGCATCCCCACATCAGAAAACACAGTAAGTACAGAATACCTCACTAGTTTCAATTTTAATGACTGCATAAGTTTAACACGAATAGGTTTAGCAACAGTTTTGCTCCTTCTCCAACCACAAAACACCGTTAAACAGTGGTATATCAAACTGGCTCTGGTTTGCCCATACCTGTGCTGTACTGCAGAACGCACACAAGGCTCCAGGCATGCTCTCCTGAGGGCCTGGCAGAAGAGGATTGCTGCTCTTCTTCTGCTTCTACACTCTCGCTAGCACAACTTGTCATGTCATTGGCATTACTGATATCTTCTGTGACCTGGTTTCAGGGCTGGTAAAATGCAGGATGGGAAAACATTCCAAATCCCGCTCTCAGTGCAGTAAGGATTTTAGTCCCAGCTCTTGAGTCCAACATCACAGTTCTTGACAGGAGCTCAAGAGACTCTTGCATCAAGAAGTACAGCTGCAGTACATCTTTGATTTGTTTTTTCCTCCCTCTGTATACACATGATGCTTTTGCTACCTGTGCAAAGCAGCACAATAAAATTACAGTGCGGACACTAGAACCAAACGCTGAAGATCTACTTATCTTCTAATCTCTAAGTCTTATCTCTACTATACACACAGGTACCTCAGGGAAAACATTGTTTCTTTGTGCTCAATTCTCCATCTATAGACTTAATATAACAGTATCCCTTTCTTTCGTCTCATTTATTTCAGTTATGAAATTCAGTGTCTTGGAATTGTTCCTATTCTGTAGCTTTACAAGGCATACTGGAATACAAGAATTAAAACACTAATTACTCAAGGCAAATGATAAAAAACAGGAAAACAGCCCCACACTGACTGATTTTATTCAGTTTGAGCTAGATACCACATTGTGCTGGCCACCATTTTGATTAGCAGCATAATTATGTTCCTTTTTATCACTCTTTGATGAAACAAATATCTCCATTTTTATCCCTATGTATCCACTGACATGTGCAATTTTGATGGAATGTCCTTTCTCAGAGAGCACAGATGCATCTGCAATTCTACATGGCAAATTTCACTGTGTGCAAAATGAAACTGTTTAACCTTGAAGTCTTTCTTGCACAGTAAGTTTTCACTCGTAACCTACAGGAATAAGACACAATGAAGAAAGCAAATCTCACCGCATATCACCTCCTGTTCTTTTACAATACATTCAGGTATTTGGAATAATTTTTTTGTTATAGCCATTCTTATCCATTTCTTATACGTATATATTTGCAAGTGTATCTTTTGGGAGAACACAATTTTCATTTTGATGACTGATCTTATAAAGAAACTTGAAATACGTCTTCCTAAAAATATTTGTGATTTAATTGGAAAAAGAAAGAACTCAAGCAAAAATTAATGAAAATCACATGTCCAAAAAAGATGTTCAACAATAACATCAGATAAGAACTTCGGTCATATCTCACTACAGTCATCCCAAATCCCAGCCTTGTAAAGACATCATATCATAAAACTGGCCCACCTGTTGCCTCATTTGTGCTTCTGGACAAAGGTTGAGAGTATTTGAAGTTTGTCAGCCCCAATGTAAACTTCTGTGTGATTTGGAGAGTTCATCCAAATTTTGCCTTTCTTGGTTTCCTCACCTAAAAAAGAAACACAAAAAGAATTCCTCAGGAAAAGCAGTCAGGTAATACAGCTCGACAAGACAATACAAGAGAAATAAACGTGCAAACCAAGCAAATGAATGTGCCAATGATCCTATTCATTTAGGGAAAAAATAGAGGAAGAGTTATCTAACCATCTACACAGCTAGTTTTCAAAACAGTTGATATTGACTGTAAGTCCAATAATTATCTTGGCAGTTATGATACTACAAAGGGCAAGATCTGTATTTGTCAAAATGATAATTTGCTCTTTTTCTTTTTGTACCTGAAAAATCTTGCCCCCACAAGAGAGGAAGATTACTTTACAAGCACAGGAATTTCAAAACAGAATTCTTTTTAGGCACATTAGCAGTTCAACTGTACATTCTCTTGCAGTTTCAAACTCCTGTAAAGCAATGGCTTTGAGGGGAGAAAATGATCCTCCAGAATTAGGGGAAAACATTCTAGTGCGCTTTTGAAGTAAATATCCAAGTTTGCCAAGTGCATCTGCTGCTTGCTAGAGCCTCTCAACTTGATTGTTTGAGCACACCCCTCTATGCTAGAAATACAATTCTAGTATGTCTATATAAAACAGATTTTATTTTAATTGTACATGCAACTAGGAAAAAATATATAACCCTGACTTTATGAATGACAACGAACATAAAAATATGACTCAAAAAGCTCTATGTACTACTGGCAAAAAATGAATTCTCTGCCTGCTCACCAGGTACTGGACAGAGAAGTCAATGGACTTAGAGCCAACACACGTAATGAGACAATTAGGCCTTCACAGGGTCTTTGTCTTTAATCTGATTGACTGAACGCTGGGGACACATTTTGTGCTGTAACGGAGTAAAGTGTTCGCTTCTGCTTCCCCTTCATCCTTGCGTGACAGCACCATCTGTTTATAAATACATCACTGGAATGACAGTGCTCTGATGATGTACTAATATAATACATCATCAAAGTGCCATCAGTGATGATCTAATGATGTATTAGAAAGCTGTTTATCAAAACCCTGTTGTTTTGATGATGTATAGGTGCAATACATCACTGGAACATCTTGCACTGGTGGCACTGCACTTATACAGACCTTGTGGGAAAAATGGGTCCTGTTAGGACTGAGAAAGAGAACAAAATGGAGACAGATAAAGGAAAATGAAGGAAATAATATAAATCATTTATACATTCAACTGTTTAAAAGGAAGCTTCAAAGGTAAGGAAAAAGGGACTTAGGTTTCAGGAACCTGAGTTTCTAATGAAATTGCATTCATCATCTGGAGACACAAAAATTCAAGCACATTAGAACATGTAAAGGGAATACCAAAAAAAGACCCAGTTTGTGTATAGTAACTGTTTCACAGATCTGAATTCCACATTCTCTTCCATCCCTTCCTCTAATTCATTTCTGCAGTTGGCTCAGAAAACAAACAACTGGTTTTAGACTATGAGGTAGAATAAGGGCAATCTAACCAGAAAGCCCCATGTGTCTCAAAGCTAGTTTTAGGTCACTTAATTTAAAAGACTGTGCATAGTTGTTTGGTGGTCTTTTCTCCCATCTTTCCCCCCCAACTCCCCTCAGTTACGAGTGGTCCTGACTTTTAACTGTTATGCATTTCTTTGTTCACACAACCCAGGGGTATTACACCAGCGAAGACAAGCAGATCACAAAATGTATCAGGGCTGTTTGGGATGGAGTCAGTTTTCTCTGGAGTGCTGCATCTTGCATTTGTGACTAAAACAGTGCTGGTAACACGACACAATAAAACAGAGCAAGAAGATGGTGCTAGTCAAAGCTTAACCATCCTTCCTTTCAGTTTTATTGCTGAGCATGACGTTAAATGGTGTGGAATATCTCTGATCAGTTCAAGCCAGCTGTCCAAGCTGTGACCCCTGCCAACTTCCTGTCCACACCCATCCTTTCTGCTGGAAGGTGGCAGAGTGAGGAGCAGGTAAGGCCTTGACACTGTGTAAGCACCCTTCAACAACAGATAAAATTCTGGTGTCTTAACCAGTCCTGGCCTGGTCACAAATGAGAAACACAGAACCAGAGAAGATAACATTAATAAAATTAATTACATCCCAACCAGACCGTGTACATACAGAGATATGCACATACACACACACATGTATATTTCTAAGATGTTAGTCAGCTGCAGGTGCTGCAGCATTCAACACTGTATTAACACTGCATGGTGAAAGCCGAGTCAACACAACAATTTTCCATACAGGCTAGAGATTATCTCAACTTTTTTTGTTGGATGATCTCTGAACAAAACTGATCTTCAAGATTTTTAATGCACATTGCCATTCTTTATGTTTCATTTGAAATCCCAGGGAAGAGATTGTGGATATGGCAGAGTCCATCTGCAGACAGGTCTGGCACAGCAGTGGCAGAATCAGGTTTCCTTCCTCTCACCACCATGCTTCAACCCTGACCTTAAGGGATTTTTCAAAGGAAAAAAAGACAAACATATTTTCAAAATAATATGGATCTTGGACACTGTGGTAAGTATCCATTCAGCAAAATTAAAATAAATTAATATTTACAATTGTAAACATTAATGGAATTGAGTAAACATACTGACACATAAACAGTGCTTTTCACTAGGAAAAAACAAGTATATCATTAGGATACTAGATAACCCCATGACCACGACACTGACCAGGGTTCAGACAATGTACAGCTCCCAGCTCTGGCACAAATTCCTACTATGACATTCATCCACTTGAGGTCTGTATGCTTCCCTCTGTACTCACCCTTTTCCTCCCATTCCTCTGTGTCCATTTTGCCTTCCAGACAGGGACTACGCTGCCTCATCGCACACCAAGTCCCCAATTTCCACAATATTCCAATACCAGCTATAAATGGATTATCACAGAACAAGTGATCACAGAATGCCCCATTTAGGATTTTATCAAATCAATGCAAATCAGTTTTGCCCTTTGCCCCGCTCCCTTCCCCTTTAAATGAGTGAATGATTCCACTTGATTTTTGACCCCCAGTGGAAAAAAGACCAAGAAATGGTAGCTCGGCAGCCCCTTTAGGCAAATCTAGGCCACATCACATCAATGACAGGGCTCACTGTGACAGAAGACAGGCACACTCCTTTCGCAACAGAACCACCAGCCATTTCTGTGCTGGGGTGCTACAAAGCCAAAGATCAACTGTACATACACAAACCAAACAGCATGTTAGATTTTCAGTATGTTCCCAGGAAAACAACATAGATGTTAAAAATTAAGAAACCGGTCTTAATTTTGAAAGTGATTAACTACCTTTTAGTCTCTGCTAGGTTACCAGACTTCAAAACCTTCAAGGAACATGCCAGAGGTACCCAGCTATCAGAAATCATTTTGGTAAGCATATGAATGCAGAACCACCATTTTTTATATATTAAACAAAAGCAAAGAATATTTCCAAATTTTCTGTTCATGAGCTGTCTTGCAAAAGAGCCTTTCCCAACTTTGTAACTCAAATTTACCTGTTCTTTCTTTTTGCAACTTTTTCTCTCTATAGACTGCTTAGTTACAAGTGCAAGTAAATTACACAATCCTCTGCAATTTATTTAAATAGAATATACCATTTAGCATGTGCATATTTGAAGTTCGTTGTGTGACAGCAAAGTACACAGATCATGCAATCAGGAAAAGAAAGAACAAAACTGTCATGTCTTATGTATCCAACATACATTTTATGATCAAGTACACAATGCTAGCTACTTGCAGGTCATTCTGTATCAGTAAAGATTTATTGTTTCAGGCTCAAGTTTCCCACAGTCACTGCTTTTAGGCACTTAAGAAAGCCTGATTTTCAGAAGCAAAAGTAGTTTCCTATCACAGCTTCTTGGAACATGACAATTTAGACATCAAAACCAGAATGTTAAATATAAAAACTCAGGTTTTGCTGCTCATAGAAAGTGAACACAGAGAGATCTGGAATTCTGGAAAGCTGAAATGCAAGTCCACACTCTTGGATGTAGAAATTCAGCCATTAAAATCCTTACCATGTGCTTAATCAAGTCTACTTCTAAGTGACAGAATAACCCTTAGTGTTCAAGAGCCTTTGAAGAGGTAGTATCTTCTATTAATCCAATTGCTTTAATGGAAGAAGAAGAACTTTTAATTTCAGAGACTCCCCATTGAGTTTGAAGTTTATCAGGTAATTGCTATTTCAAATGTAAATTCTACCATTGCACAGGCTGTAGTATTGTACTAACCCAGCTGCGATACCAGAAGTTATTTGGAGAGGCCAGTACTACTGGGGTTTCATGGCACAGAGGTTTAGGGGTTTATATCTTATGCACATCAAAAGTTTTCCAAAGACAGCCTTTGCTTCTATTTCACTTAAAGGTGAAAGCTGTAGACTATGGGGCCACCACAATCTGTGTTAATACTCTCACTTTTGTGGCTGCTGACCCTAAAGAAGTCTTTAAATGCCACAGAGGCTAGAATTCTAGAGAACTGTCATGACTTTATTCTAACAGCAGAAAAAGAATAATTACCTGGATGGAACGATTTATGTGTGACCTGCTGGAGGCCTCCAAGCAGCTCTGAGCTGAACTGGAAGACAGAGAACTGAGCCAGGTGTCGTAATAGTCTTGCTGGGACTCGGGATTCTCACAACGATTTTCACCTAGGGTCACCACCAAGATGAAAAGAATGATCACTTTTCTCAGAGAAAGCAGGTGTCTTTTGGTTTAACTCTTGGTTCTTTGACAGGATATTTGATTTAAGAGATGTTTTGAAGGCACAGATTCCAGCAACAGACATGGACTGAAGGTTGGTGGGCAGCTACTAGAGTTATGGCAACTTGCATAAAGCAAACATCAGCTGCCCAAAAAAATGGCTTACTGCTTTCTCCCATGAGTGTCACCTGCTGTATCAGAATCCAGTACATAATCTTTCAAGTGCTGAAACTGGAGTATTAGCAGAAGGGAAACAGTCAGTTGTTAAGCCAGACCTTGAGACTTTTTTCTACCATGCTGTGCCTGAACAGATCCTGATCATTGTGCAGCCTAAAGATTTCTGTATGTTGACTACAATTAGAACTGTGAGAGATTTCCATTTCAGTGCTCCCCCCGAACATCCAGAGCATTAGAAGGCCTCAGACACTTCTTGAAATCAGATCCACACCACTATGACTTTAAAACTATGAAGAATTCAATCTTACAACAACTGGCTTACAGGGAGGCCCCGAGACTGGGCTGTTCTGAAGGGACAGCAGAAGAATAAGTCCTTGTGTGAAGATGACCAGCCACTGCACTCCTGAAACCAGGGGCCAAGCTAACAGTGCAGCGACACCATGAGTGTCAACCAGGACTTCTTCAAATGCAGCAACACATCGATGGTCTGATTGCATGTAAAGATCTGCCTAAAACTGCAGCATTCAAATTGTGATTGCTCCACATCAGCCAGAATCCTTGGAGAAGCTGGAACCATTATATAGTGAAACAAGAGCTTTCTGGAACACCAGTGAGTGCCATTCGTTAACACAGCAAAAAGCTAACCAAAGCTCCAGTGGTTTGAGCTACCTCACCATTAAACTAAGCCATGCTTAGAGTGCCTAACTTTTTGTTGGTGATTTCCAAGGGACCAGAGCTTAAAGAAGGCATGAAGTTTGAGTTAAATAAAAGGAAAACAGACAAGCTGAAGGCAACATGTAGAACAGCTTTGCAAGCTTCTTTTTTCCTTTCAGAAAAATCCAGAGGCATACAACTTCCCATACTATAAAATCAATGATTTACCACCTCATTTCATTTTTAATTTAATGGTTCTGTTCATTCATAAAAATGGAAATACTACAAGGTAAAACATGGACTGAAATTTAAATATCTCATTAGAGTTACGTATTATTTGTCTACCAAATATATTGCTTTGTCAATGAAACAAGGTGGTTTATGCAAGATCTCTACCAGGCTGTTGCTTTACAGTTATTTGTTTGGGTTCGATTTTACTGTGTAGTTCACTGATCTACATGTATATAATTTGGTTTATGTGGAGCACACTCTATGATGCTGTAATGATTCATAAGGTATTTGTATTGATTACACTTTACAAAAAAGTCAAAATTAAATTAATCACAGCAAAAAGAGACCAAGTGCAATCTTTAGTTTTCTTCATAGAAAAACTTATTGAAAAGAGATACAATCCAGAAACAACCTTCACTTTTCACATTTCAGTTTTGCCTGAAAAAATTTCATTGCTGAAAATATTTGATCAATACTTGTCAGTTCTGATTTGTCATTTCTCAACAGCTGCAGTTAAAATTCATTGTAATACGGAACTGAAAACTACCAAGATAATTAAGTGGATGCAGCTAATCCATAAATGTACTATGAACAAAATGAATTATTGGGTTTCAAACCCTTTGAAGATAGAGATTAAATTTTTAAAGCAAATCTGAATCTAATGAATGCAGAAAACAGGTTGACTTCTATCAAATTACCTTTTTTATGTTCAAACTACAACTTTTTCTAAATTTCTCAGCAACTTTCCATTTAACCAAATGTCTGTCTAAATTTGCAAGAAAATGCCAACCTGGAATTTTGTGCTGAGGAAAAAGCCATGATGAAATGCATCATCAAGCCTCCATTCAATCATAAACAAGCTTTCTAATAACTGCTAAATAATCACCTGACTTACATAGCTCTGTCCACTGGCAAAACGATTAGAGTGGTGGGCAGATGCAGGCACAGCAGGCAGAGCAAAACATCAAAGAGGATTAGATCATTGCCCCACAGCAAAATCTCTTCTTACAGAAAGAGAGAAATGGTAAATTCAGCATCAACCATGGAAGCCTTGCTCTACTGTTTAACAAAGTAAAGTTCAGGCATTCACTGAGGCTTCAACAGAGCTCTGCCAAGTCATCCCCTTTGTCTGCCTTGGCATTTTTGTCCTCAGATAAGGCAAGCTGTTGTCATACAGTTCAGTGTTCCTTTACAACAAATCTGCAAAAGGTGCAGAGGAACAAACCTGTCATCACATTAGGACATACTCTGGGAGACAGTAAGATGCAAACAAGCTAAGGTGAAGGGCTTTTGTTACTCAAGAGATGACAGATTAAATTTTATCAAGAATATTGGTCAGTGTCCCAGCATGCCCTACCCCAAGCAAAAATAAATCCATAAAACACCCAAAGGAACATACATAAGAAGCAGGCTAATTTTTCCAGGATTTATATTGCTATGTTGCAAGTCCAATAGTGAGACAAATCATCTGAAACAGCTGGTTCCAAGATAACAGAAGTTTGAAGTCACACAGACAATAAACCAGAAGATCCGTTTTCTACCTGTGCCCTCCTCCCCTAAATTCCTGTGCTGTCAGTCTGCTCTCTTGATATTCTCCAAGACCATCTCTTGAGGGGCAGGGGCAGACTAGGCTATCTCTCCTACACCAAGTTCACCAACAAGAGTCAGTGTCAGGGACTGCATTCGTCTGTCCCTGTTCTCTCTCTGTCCTCCACCTCTGTGCTTGCCCTTCCCTCAGGGAAAAGGCTTCAGGAATAGCAAGAACTTGAACCCACTTCATCAGCAAAAAGACATAGCTAACACATATATATATATATATATACGCATAATAATGCCACCTGGAACACAGCCCCACTATCTCCATAAAGATACATAAAACTAAACAAAAAATAAAGGATATATTCAAAAATCAGGTGCAGACTATATTTCCAAAGCTCCATTTTCACCTCTTTTTCTTTAATGGAGAGTTGCCAAACTTTTCCACAGCTTTCTCTAGATTACCAGAAAACTGGAATATCAGTAGTTGAAACTCCAAAATACGTTTAGCTAGTTAGGATTGTGCAATAATAAGGTCATGTTATATTTGTTTTGCTAGGAGCATTTTTTCTACTGAAAAATAATATGACAAGACTATATTTGCAACTATAATAAAAGCAATAATAATGCTGACAAGTTCCTCCTGTTTCACTTTTCATAAATAGGAATCTGTGTTAGCCTATTTGAATTAGATTACCTTCTATTTGAGGCATTTTTGTAAAAGCAATTCAATTAACTGCTAAATCAATAAATGAGAGATGATAAACTTTTTAATACATTGGTTTAGCATTGTAAACCAATATTACTGGTACGCATTATGGAACAACACTTTTTGTACATAAAAATTAACTTAAATTTAAAGTTTCTAAGTGTTGCATATTAATCCATATATTTATGTAGAATAATTTTTACTGAAAATGTACTTAACAGAAACCAATACAGCTTTCTGACATAACGGTATATTACACCTGTAAATCAATGTCGCTTCTTTACTGTATAATTTAATAACAACAAACTGTGAGATTTTTATGCAAACTCCTATTTTACCCTTAATATGATCTGTTATAAATAAAATTGATCCATCCAGAAAGACCCTGGCTACTAACATGGGCAGCACTAAACACACGTTTAAAATCTGCTTTACAGACAAAGGCATCCTGCGCATGATTCCTATTCAGCCATGGTATCTTCCTCCAGTCCTACTCCTTACTTTGGGATTCAGATGTCCTTTGAATTAGCCATCTACTGAGCTTCTTTACTAATTGACTTTCCATACTGCTGGAAATGTTACAGCTGGAAAAATGCTATAGCAAAAGTCACCAGGCAAAGCAAAAAACAAAGCAAAACAATGTTCATTTTTTCACAGATAAAAAATACCAACCCACCCCTGAGCAGCCTTAAAATTCTGATGCATCGATCCACTGAGTCGTATAACAGTAAAATAGATATAAGAACTACAGAAGTGCTAGAAACAAACTCCACTCTCAAAGGTTAAGACCGCATCCATTAGCAGCAAGTATCTTTCCTATTCCTGCTTCATCTCAACCCCATCTGACATGTGATTTTGAAAGCACAGCAAACTCATTAAAAACAAAACAACCATGTGCATGGCTGGTGGGTTATGGTGTACCTAGTTATAGAAAGTTCCTTCCAGGAAAAGTAACCTTAACAATTCATTTCAACTACTGCAGGAGATAGTGGGATCTAATCTCATACAGACACACCTGATGATACTTTTGTATGATATGGCAATAATTTTTAATGTAAGACATACGCCTGTGGCCCTGGTTTTACAAGCCTACAAGACTTTTACAGCTCCTTGTCTCAGTTCACAAGTCCTCACCCAGCAAGTTACCTATGGCATGAGAGGCATCTAAAGAAAGGTCTTGTCCTTCACCAGACAAGGAGCTGCTGTAACTACAGTTCAGTGAGTGATCATGCTCCTTGTTCAAGAGTCCACCATGACACATTTCAAGCGAGATAAAATGACTCCATGTCCAGACTGAAATTCAGGCAGTGATACTTCTGTATGCATAGAGCAAACAAGGCTGAAATATTGTAATTCATTTTTTCTGCCAAAAAGAGTAGCTGGAGCTAACAGTTTTGTTGGTTTTGTCTGTAACAGAACACCCAAACGCACAAAACAAACTGCACAGAATCCACTGCTTTCACTTTCCCAGCTGAAGTGATCATTAATATGGGGCCACTCCCTCCTGTAAAGTTGGGATTCTCTCTAATGTTTTCTAAACCCATTCTTAGACTTCATTCTTTCATTCCTGATTTATGATTTCAAAATTGCTAACCGCCTGATCAAGAGGACTCTGTGGATGAAGCACTCTATAGGCAGATAGGAAAAGCCTCATGCTCACAGGCCCTTGTCCGCATGGGGGACTTCAACCACCCTGACGTCTGTTGGAGGGATGGCAGGGCCCAGCACAAGCAATCCAAGAGGATCCTTGATTGTGTGGAAGACAACTTCCTTCTGCAAGTAATAGAGGAGCTGACAAGGAGAGGTGCCATGCTTGACCTC
>WYDI02034014.1:0-44392 GCA_009867235.2 Psittacus erithacus | reverse complement strand
AACAGGGGAAGTTTAGATTGGATATAAGGAAGAAGTTCTTTACTGTGAGGGTGGTGAGGCACTGGAATGGGTTGCCCTGGGAAGTTGTGAATGCTCCATCCTTGGCAGTGTTCAAGGCCAGGCTGGACAGAGCCCTGGGCGACATGGTTTAGTGGGAGGTGTCCCCGGCCACAGCAGGGGGGTTGGAACTAGATGATGTTAAGGTCCTTTCCAACCCTAACTATTTAATGATTCTACTGTTTGCTCTATTAAACTCAACAGCAAAACTAATCACTTCAAACAAAAAAGGATTATCTTTGGGTGAGGAAGGTGGCTTGGCTTGAAAAAAAAGGAAACACAGAAAATTAAATTCCAGACATTGCCATTAACCAGCAATTAATTACATTAGTCTAAAATTGATTGCAGGCAAAAAACACTTGTCAAACTCCATGATATGGAAGGACATGATAAGGACTTCAGAGGACAAGGGGGAATGGTTTTAAACTGAAAGAGGGAAGATTTAGATGAGATATTAGGAAGAAATTCTTTTGTCTGAGGGGAGTGAGGCACTGGCACAGGTTACCCAGAGAAGCTGCGGCTGCCCCATCCCTGGCAGTGCTCAAGGCCAGGCTGGATGGTGCTTTGAGCAACCTGGTCTGGTGGAAGGTGACACTGCAGTGGGGTTGGAACTAAATGATCTTTAAGGCTCTTTCCAACCCTAACCATTCTATCGTTCTATGAAGTGGTTTGATGCTACTATATCCTAAAAGTCTGAGCTGCAGCAGCATCAGGGCTCTCCTGTATTCTTGTAAATCAATGTAATTAGATGATCAAGATCCCAATTTAAAAAATGTCCAAACACAACACAAGGGAAAACAGATTAATCCCTTCACAACAGGACTACTGACACTGGGGGTCAGCTGATTATTTTGCAATCGTGAACTGAAAACCTGGAATACAAAAGAGTAATGTGGGTAAATAGTTTAGTAAAACAATGCCTTTCCCACAGTGCTCTTTGGGATGGACAGCATCACTGGGAGCTGAGCATTTACAAGTGAAGTGCCAGGTTCTGGTATTCTCTGGTATTCTCCCTTCATTCCACAGGACACAGTCCATATACAGCTGGCTAGCAATGGAAAACACAAATATGGATAAAATCCTAACACATCTCCAGGAATCCACCTTCCTGTCCATGTGAGCTCTTCCTGACTGGTGTCCATACAGAGTCACCACAGTAAAATATTTTCATAGTGAGCTTTTCTTGCAACTTTTCAGCAATAACCCTTTTAGTATTCCCCTCCCCACCCCGATCCTTTTTCCACATTCTCCTTTTCTTATTAATGTCAGTGAGTTTCCAGAGCCTTGCTGAAGTTGCTGAATATCTGATTGTCTATTATCTCCTTTGACAAAACATTTGACCAGGTTTGGGTATTTCAAGTCAGTGTCTGCTTATGTCTTTTAAACACATCACATTAAAGAGGTCAGTAGTGATTGATGAATTCTTATTATATTGAGCACAGTATTAAGCTATAATTAAACGTTCATTTTCTTTTTCTATGATTCTATGATTTACTAATGTTCTTGCTTTGCTGGCAAGCCTTTCTGACTGAGTTAATCCCATTGCTTCACTCTAGATACATAAAAAGTCATAAGAATTTCAGAATACTGAAGTATTGTTGGCTAACAGAAGACCTGTTTTTTTGCTTTGTATAAATATGGTCTGACCTCCAAAGCATAGGAACAAAACTCCCATGAAAAGAATTACCATTGCCAAAAAAGACCCAGACAAAATCGTTCTGAAAAGAAAGGATTTTTGCGCTGTTTGATGAACGCATATTAAAGGCTGGGTTAGATAAGCACCTTTCCTGTAAGAAGTGCTAATTGTACAGTTGTTGGTTTACAGTGCAAAGGCCTGGTCTCAGGTTTTGATGCCTCTGTTAGAATGGAGTTATGCTAACATCGATTTAACACTAACAATAAACACATGTATCTGCAGTATTTTCAGAGAACTAAAAAAACCCCAAACCAGCAAACAAGAAAAGACATCAGAATACATCTAAAGGCATTTGTATAAAAATGTCATCCCTTTCTTTTTTAATAACTGTGTTACCTGGTTAAGTCAGTGCACATTAAAAAGCACTCCATTTACCTGGCCACAAACCAAACCATGAAAAGAGAAACAGCAGCAAGCTCCTCTTTTCCCATGGGGCTCTTGGCAAAAAGCTTATTTTTGACTTGAAGGCCCTGTTCCTGATGGAGCCAGGAGCAGCTGATCTCTCAGCCTTCCTCCAGCATGTACTTGCCTTCTATTCTTTGTCAGATATAAGGTGCCCACAGCCAAGATTTTGTAGCTGTAAAACCACATGACAGCAAGACAGCCACTATCCAAAAAACTGGGTTTATTTTCCATGAAAATGCAACTTCTTTCCTCAGCACAGCACATTTACTCTTAGATTTCTGTTGCGAATCAAGTGTGGGGGCTGTACCAATTCCACATATCTTACAATACATCCTTACAAGGCTTGAGATAAGGAATCTTTCAGCAGTGCTCTATTTCACAACCTACTCAAGTCTCCCCTTGACTTCCAAAATATAAAACCCCCAATAAATAAATAAATAAATAAATAAATAAATACTCTATGGCACAGACGAGCTTGGGGTCTTCCAACATGCACCAATCCTTTCCAATCTTCTTACTTCACACCTGTCAACCTCCTTCCTACACAAGTAACATGCATTCTTCTAACCTCTCCAGGTAGCACATGGACAGCACATGTAGAAATGTACTAGCCAGAGTGCATACTGGGGATAAGTACATCACAGTGAAGCATCATACTATCCCTTCAGAAATGCTGCTCAAAATCTTACATCTCATTCATTATAAAAGCCATGGTGATTTGTAATTAAGTATTTTGATTGCAGGGATGCAAGAGAAGCAGGAGGAGAACAAGTGCTGTAAGGAGGCACATAGAGAGTGCCAGGGCAGTGCTGGCTGCTGAGCCCTTTAGCACTAGGATGTCACATCTGTTCCACATGTATGCACATATCCTTTACTGAACTGGAGGGTGCAGAGATTTAAAGTTAATGGAGCTCCTAGGAGGCTGATGTGAGAAGTGAAGGCACATCAGGACACAAGTATAAACAAGCTCTAACTTTGTGGAGGAGTGAAGCCAAACTAAAGGAATCTATACAAAGATGAAAATTCAGCTACAGATTCAAGAAAGTTTTAGATCTGAGCTTCCAGTTTTGTTAACAACACTGTGTCTTGGCTTTATTTGTTTGTGTGGGAGAAAATCTCTTCCGTGTTTTCATGGGTGACAAAGTTAAAGGGAAATAAATGACATGACAATTTTTCTTCTCAATTTTATATAGATAGAATGAACACAATCACTGTTGTCTGGGAAACAGGCAAAGAAAAATAAGTAATTTAATAAAGTGACTGCACAATCACAATACACACACAATATTCCTATATATTCCTGTATATATGTAAATATATGTACACATTGATGCTTACCAAGGCATAAGCCGTCCAATTTTTGTCCATCTACTTTTGCTAATAAAAAAGCCAGCAACAGGATCAGTAACTGCACCTGAGGCTTTGCCAATGAACAGCACCAAAGAGGCATGAAATGGAGTTATCTGAAAGTACAGACAGAATACTGTAAACAACAGCCACTGTTTCACAACACAATAAAACAGCATAAAGCAACTTTCCAGAAAAAAACAAAACAGTGTTTCAAAGAATAATGAGAGCTCATCTACAAAACAGTCTGCTGCTGCCATACAAATTACTATTGATTATCCATAGCAAACCAATGAGGCATTAGGATGGGCACCATGCAAGAAGGGATTAGAAGGGAAAAGTGCAAGGAAGGAGAGATTACGAATGTGTTTAGAACCAGGAAAATCACTCAGATAGTCAAGTAGTAGACTAAAGTCTTTGTTTAAGCCGAAAAACCTGTCAAGAGTCCCTCTGTCGTTATCCTCTCACCTTGCTCTCCACACAGTCTGATTTCCCTGTATCTTTATCTTGACCTGGTCTAAACGAAAGTAGAGGGAGCTATTTACATGCACTCATGTTTTTGCATCTCCTGAGATTACCAACAAGGCTGCCAACTGATGGCATGTGGCTGCGGCAGGGTCTGTAGCACAGCAGACTTTATCCTCTTAGAACTGAACTGTGACAACCAAACTGTGTAAGGCACATCTGTTCAAGCGTAAGTTGCCAGCACATGTCCAACAAATCTCACTTGAAAAATGTCCACAGATTACATAAGAATAAAATAGCCAAGTAGAAAAACCTTTGAAGTTAACCCAGGAGGATCATACTTAAGTGCCCATATAGAAACACAGTTTATCCCAGGCAACGTAGTTATTTTCCCTATATATCTGTAGAGAGCTTAGGAACTCATATCATATGATTGTATAAAAAGGTGGGTTCTCTTCCAAGTGCTCAGTTTGTGCCACTGAAACTATGGGCCTGAAAAGTGTCATTGAGAACGCTACAAATATGAATATCCCTCAAATCAACTAATCAGAGACTGCTGAAACATCCTATGCAGCTTAAACAGTGACAGACAAACCCTCTTAATCTATATGCTTCTTCATGCTATCAGTGCTCTGATACAGCAGGAAGCCTGGTGAATGCTGCTAACAGAACACCAAGCTTGACCTAGTATCTCCTGCTTTTCCATGGAGCTTATTGCCTCCTAGGCAGCACTGCACAGCTTCCAGCTGGTGCAGCTCCCTGCGCGCAGGATTTGCTGTAGGTATTCCCTCAGAGGTGAAAGAAGAAAGCAATAATCTCTGAATGTCCTGGATAGCCTTTATAAAAGGCAGGTGCTATGTGCTTTTTAATCACACCTGTTAAATTTTAGCCTAAATTAGGTGACATTGCAGGGGCATCCAATCTTTCTGACACCACCACCTCCAAGACCCATACTCTGCACTAGCAAGCTTATGAACAGGGAAGGACTGAGAATGGTAGCCTGCAGCAGGTAATGACAGTGGCTCTTCAAGTATCCTATTGCTGCAATGTAGCATAGGGCTGGGATGAGCACTGGGCTGTGTCCCACAGCAGTTCACATCTGATGTTCACATCATCCACCTTTTCTAACTTCTGCCTTCCCACAGCCAGGGTGGCAAGTAGCCTACCAACCCTAAGGCAGACTTGCTAGGGGGGTTGCACTGGAACAGCTCAGAAGTCACTACTGCTTCTCAAGAGATGAGAAAACCAAAACAAGAACAAAATACCAGTCAGAAAGATATGGGGGTTGGAATGCTGCAGTTATGAGGGATAGAAAACTTCAAATTAGGTGGGTTTCACACTGGTATTTTGTTCAGATAACCTGAACAGACAGAAAGGAAGTAGATATTAAAGAGAGGTGGCAGAAAGCCTAAAAGAAAATTAAAACCTCCCTCATGTTAGGAGTGACATCTGTGTAGTCACACTGTCTTCACCATCAGTTTCAACTCATACATCCCTTGGCTTCATTTTCTTAGCCCTTAAATCTAGCCAGTATCTGTCAGCACCAATACCAGAAACTTATCAGTGTTAATAAAATATGCTAAATTCACTCATCTCTAAGTGGGCAAAAATTAAATACAGGTAGTAACTATAACATTACATGCTCTCCCCTGAAAACATGTGGCAAACACCACAGGATTTTAGAACTGTTTATCAGGCCTTGAAATAAATCCTGTCCCTGCAGGATTACTTCAGAGAACAAACTAAAACATCAAGGAACAAATAATTAAGCCCCTTAATGAAGCAGGAAGTGCATCATTACAAACATTAAGCAAAATTATTGGGTTTCAGAAGGAACTTGTTAACAAAATAATGTCATTTATTTAGGTAGTGTCCAAAGATGCAAGAATGTGTATACTGTCCAGAAAGCTGGGGTTCCAAACACAGAAATAAATAGTCCCTAGCTTAAAAAATTTTCAGTTTCTGGGATAAGCAGAGAGCTGGGAAACTGCCATATTTATAAGCACCCTGAGAAAATTGTATTAGTGTCTTTCTCATCTGGTTCATGCTTCATAATGTCGTAGAATGGTTTGGGTTGGTTAAAGATCATTTAGTTCCAACCCCCTGCCATGGGCAGGGATACCTTCCACTAGATCAGGTTGCTCAAATCCTCATCCAACCTGGCCTTGAACACTGCCAGGGATGGAAGCGTTTCCATTTTTATCAAGTAAGTCACACTTCAGCTTCTGATATCAGAATTTTATAAGAAAACCATAAAGCCAATCTTCTGGACACCTTCACTCCCCAAGTCACAATATCCTGTCTTTCTACACCCTAAGTAGCAAAATGGATAACAATATCTAATCCAGAATCTCCCGTTCTTTCCAGCAAACAGTGTCATCAGCGCTGAAAGCCACCCGTGTAGTTTCAGCTACAGCTGTTCTCACAGTCCCTGCAAGTTGGTCTCATGTCCCTAAAATCCTTTTTTCTATCCTATAGGATTTTATTGGTCCCACCTAGTTACAATCCAAAACAGTAAAAATTACTTATGGATTGATTTTCTTTCTCTGCTGCCCTGAAACCTAGCAAGAGCAGCTGAAAGTCAGATGAATGGGATGACTCCGATGCTTTGTTTTACCAGGTCTGCTCCTGCATGAGAAAGCCACAGACTGGAAGAACCTTCACAAAGGATAACTCAGCTTTCTTTGCAAAGAAATTACCTTAGACATACCAAATGAAATTTATGTGAAATTATGTTGACTAGTGGATGCAACTGCAGTGATCTGAAACTAAACCAAATCTGCAAAACTTCACAACCTCAGCATGGTGCTATTAATGTTTCAGATGTCTCATATATTACACTGACTCTTTACAAAGAGAACTGCTTCCTCTCATGTTTGCAAGTGTGTGAGCTCTGCAGTTCCTAAAGCTCTACTAATCACAGAATCATGGAACAGTTAGGATTGGAAAGAACCTTAAGATCGTCTACTAAAAGCAAGTAACGGCCACCTCATGACAGAAACTAAACTAGTGAAAAAGAGAAAAAGAAATGTATTTCTTGACAAGTTTATGCAGTTTCCAGGATGCTGAACAGCTAGAGGCAATAATACCAAGACAATTCAAAAGGTTTATTAGCTAACTCACCATTTATCATTCCAGTGACATTGTTGACAACATCAGAACTGAGGTAAGTCTACAATATACAAAGGTGTCTTGTATTACTTACATGGGCTATGTCTAGCAGGTAGATCTGGAGGAAGAAAGCAGTAGCACTCCCTGCCACTTGATTTGGGGCGCCTCCTATTGCGTAGCATAATTTGCTGCGAATCGACAGCCTGTAATTCTGTCCAAGATGAAGCAGAAAAAAACATAAGGTACATGACGCAAGAGAAAAAAAAGGTACATGAATTAAACACTACAGAAGTTATAAGGTTAAAGTCTGTGGTTAACTCCAAATTCATGGATTCACTTCACAGTTATTCCACTAATAAATCCGTATGTCCTCAACCCCTATCATCAACAGACATCTGTATGCTCACTGCTTTGATTTTTAATGGTTCTTTTCCTTAATTCAGCCCCTAAAACCAGATTACCATGTTCGTACAAGGGAATCTAGGCTTACCTACCTGATCCTCACAAGCAATTAAGAAGAAACAAGTCTACGAACAAGCAAGAAGCAAAGATGTACATATACTGTTACACTGTATTGTCTTTGAATGTTTAAATCAAATTTTTTTTAAGTTTTTTTTTTTTTATTTTTTAAAAAAGATAATTTCTTATATTAATAACTCAGACCATAATATCTGATACATACTCTCATACTCTCATAATTACACAACATGCATAGAAGGGAAGTTCCACACTCAAATGCAGACTGAACAGATCCCAAATATTTGTGCTCTGTTCCTTCCTAGCATCAGAATGGTTTGGGTTGGAAGGGACCTCAAAACCCACTTAGTTCCAACCCCCTGACAAAGGCAGGAACATCTTCCACCAGACCAGGTTGCTCAAAGCCCCATCCAACCTGGCCTTGAACACTGCCAAGGATGGGGCAGCCACAGCTTCTCTGGGCAACCTGTGCCAGTGCCTCACCACCCTCACCATAAAGATTTCTTCCTTACATCCCTCTTTCAGCTTATAAACCACTGTCCCTCATCTTTTCAATAGCTAAGGCCAAGACAACACAGAAAAAGTAAATGCCTCTATATACAGTACACACAATTCCAAAATTTCTTTAGAACACAAAGAATGTTAAGTTTTTAACAATTACTTTTATTAAAGTTGTGGTACAGGAAACAGCCAACCAAGATCTAAACTTACAGGCTGTAGGCAGCACTTCTGTCTTTACACCAGTTTCATGATTATAAAATGTACAATCTTAATACGCCTTTCAAAAAAGCAGTCTCACTGTGATTCCACACACTCCCAGGATGCTACTCAACTATCTTCTGAACCACACTCCCAGATGACCTTTAGCTTAATACTTTGGTCATAGCAGGAGATAAGTAGGTAAGTTTTCACTAGATTTTGTTTATGAAGGTTATTTACAGAATCAAATAAGCTGTCAGACAGACACAGCCTACAGAGATGTTGCATTCAACCACAGAAACGCAGGGCATCAGCAGTTCATGAACTTCCTAAAATGGAGGTAACATCCTGATCACTGTTCAATACCTGCTTTCCTTTTATTCTGCCTGATTACTTTTGGAACTCACTCAGATATTAAGCCATAATGCACCATGGCAGTTCTACGCATGACTGACACATACCATGAAAGGCAATGCTACTGCATTCACTGCAGATCCTCTGCCTAGCAATTTAACTGCATGCCCCTGAGTTTCCATCTGCTGAGGAATAATCATTCAGAGTCTGCATTCTGGTGTCACTTCCCAAAAGCAGCAGCCCATAATCTGTTTTGACTCTCCACATGGAAGTTATATGGTAATCACTACGTTTTCTACCTCAGTATCATATGGGACAGTGGTAAAAATGAAGGCAGGCCTCTGCACCAGTAAAGCTGGTACATTTCCTTCTTTTTAGCTTCCTGGGCTTACTTGTAAGAGTAGAAAAGGCAGACGTGGTAGATGCGCGTTAAGGATCTAGAGCATTCAGCCCCTAGCCTTGGTTGATTTTACATGATATTGCTAATAAATGACACCAGAAACTGTCTTGAGAAGGATAACATCGCATCTGTGCAGAGCGGCGTGATCAATGGCAGTCACTAGCCATGAGCAGCTAACAGGGCTTTTCTCTTAAGGTTGAACTTCCCTGCTGCATTGCTTCCTCAAGCAACAGAAATTGCTCAATTTCTCTGAAATCTAGTGAAAGCACTTTCACCTGTGTAAGTTTGGCAGTAAGTACTCACAAAATTCACTGGAGACCTGAATGTGTAGGCAGTGGTCAAATAAGGAACAAAATACAAAGTATTTACAATGAAAATTTTGTTTTGAGACCCCTGTGGTGTAGTTGAATGTCAACATCAAATTGCTTCTACAAGCTTTAGAAGAAACATGAAAGGATGGAGTGGGAGGTAAGAGAAAGGAGGGTCAAATTAAGTTATAATTTTTTTTGTTCTCAGATTAATTTGACAGTTTTATACTTCTACATGCCCCCATCATATCAAAATTAATTGTTTCAAGGTAAACCAAGAAAGCATAATAGCAAGGAGATTTGATTTTGCTCCTTAAATAGAAGAATAAGGTTGAATATTGTTATAGAAAATAAATACATCTCATACACTGTGGTTCCTTTATTTTTAATTCTCTTGTAAGTTAAAGCCACATTTTTGCTGCTTGTAAATATTCCCTTCCCCAACAGAATAAAAATTTAATACAGTGGTTATAACAGACCATCTTATTTCTAAAAGTATTTAAGCACACCAAAAACAACTCTTTGCAACTTTGTGACGATACTGCATGCACATTATGGGCATAGGGAAGAGCCTCATTTTGTCCTAGGCTATTCTTTATCAGTTGAGTCCAGAACTGAGCCAACAAGTAATTTTAAAGCAGTAAGAAGAGAGCAAAACCTGTGACTCAAAGATAAGCGCTAGTCTAGGTTTATCTGAGAAACAATGAAAATGTAGCTAACGAGGAGCAGCTTTTGAGTCAGCATTTTTTTCAACGTAGAATGAATACTGGTAATGTTTCTGTTCTGTATGTGACCATACGACTAACTGCCTCAACTCTGTATGTGGCAGTCACAGGCAGCATCCCAGGTCCTTCACACCAAGTATCCTAAGGACTGTTCAGGTTTCTTAGCAACATCAGCCCGCCCCTGAGGGAAAGAAGTGACAGAAGCAGCGCTTGGGTGTAGACACCTACAAAAGGCATGAACAAGACAGGATACAGTGGTTCTTTCCCAGGATACCCTTCCAGCTGCCAGAAACCTAGCACTGAGGAGCTCTGTGAGCCAAAGATGGCATATCTCTGTCTAAAAATCTTCAGGTTTCTCACACGAATTCACTGATACTTTCTGAACACAAAACTTCAAGCCAGAGCAACGTGGGCTCACAGGGTCCGATGAGCTCCATGGCTTCAACGCCCTCCACCACACTGTTAGGTTACTTTGGTCTCTGTTTTGAAGCTGTTCCTTCCCAGTTTGATCAAATGCCCCCTCAAGAGCCATGAAGCAAGGGGCGTTCTCACTCCTCACCTCCCTCTCCACTTCTGTCTCGACAAGCACCTAGCCTGAAGAGGAAGCATTTAGAGATACTCTCTCAATTGCAACACACATCTGCAAGTTCTAAGTTGATGAGGCTGCCCGAAGAGAGCGATCCCCTCCTGCCTGCACCTCTCCTGCAACCCACCTGCCTTGATCGGAGAGAGTCCGGAGGAAAGTGACCTTTATCCCCCCACCGAAATGGACAGTAAACATCATACAGTGCACTCGAGGGACAATATCAGAGTTACACCGAGCTGTCCGGTGAGACGGAAGGGTGGTGGTAAGAGCTGAAGAGCTATTTCGGGTACCCGGCTGAGACAGGCTGCGCCGCGCAAGAAGCGCCACACAGAACACGGGCTGCCCCAACCCCCGAGAGTGCCCACCAGGGCCCTCCCCATAACCTGCCGACGAAGAAAACTAAACTAGAGCGGGACCCCATCCCCTTACCTCCCCTTCCTCCTCCGTCGGGCGCTCCGGGCCGCCCTTCGCAGCCTCGGCCATGGTACAGCGGATAGACCACCCGCGTCCAGCACCTGCGCGCCCGGGGCGGGGCGCGGAGAGAAGGCGAGGGACAGGGCACGGCGTCGTCCCCCCGCCCTCACGCTGCGCCTGGAGGGGCAAAGGTACTGATCGCTGCTCTCCAGGCTCGGGAGAGGGCATTCCCCGCGGGAGGAGCTCTCTCCCCGTCTCGGGCCAGGGCTGCATAGCCGAGACCGCCGAGCCGGCAGCGGCAACAGCCTCTCCGCCTCCGTGCCTCCATGCTACCTCCACTGTGGAGAGAGGCAAGGCAGCTCCTCGCTTTAGCCTGCGGTGGCTGCCGCGGGAGCCGCTCGCGAGGTAAAACCTTGGCTTTACTGCCCTGTAAGCCTACTTACCGACCAGCCCGAGCGTCCGAAGAGCTGACACAGCCCCTGCCCCGCCGGTCCCCTCCGCCGGCCCGCGGCTCCCGCCTCGCCCCGCAAGGGAGTGCGCCCTCATCGGGTGTGAAGGTTCCTGGGGCTGTTTTCACCCAAGTATAAAAATACCAGCTCTGCCCTTTAAAGAGACGCACAGTTTCCTGACCGGTATGAATTTATAACCACGCCAGCCAGCAACGCTGTCGGCTGTCGACTGGACCCGAGATCGCACAAACCCACACTTGACCCAGGAAGCAGCTTGTGCAAAGAGCGGCTGCTGCTGACTTCAGACGCGGTGGAGCCGACATCCTTCTCCAGGCAGCAAAAGCTCGTCACCCCTCTGCCCACAGGAAAAGGGCCTTGTAAGCACGCTCCGTATCAGGGGAAAAAAAAGCAACTGCATTTTGAAGTGTGAACTCCTTCTACAGCGAGACAGCCTGAGAAAAGATGGGTTAAACAAGCCAACAAGCACCCGAGTACTGGTGATCTGCTCAATGACAGGTCTATAAGCTTCCTGCCTCGGCCGATTCAATGAGCTCTGCTACTGACAGGGTCACTCTGGTATTGGATGGACACTGCAAACTACACCATGAACTACTGATATGCAAATCCTGCACAAAGTCATTTGACAAGAACAATTGCAGAAAAACCGTGAGATTCTGAAAGGACAAGGTGTTAAAAAAAAAAAATAAAGTAAATCTTAGACCTTCAACACAAAACCAAAATTGTGGCCTTAACAGGCCTTGTTGAAAACTGAAGCTTTTGGGGCTCCAAAGGGCGCCTGAAGTCTGAGGCTCCAAAGCAGAGGTGGGCTGCTAAGAGTCTTGACCCCAACATACAATTTCTTTTAAAATACCAAGCTAGATACAAAGTATGCATTGAACATTCAAATTCAACATTTAGATTCTTCATTTTCTCTTCACTCAGTGTCCTCACAACATGTTAAATCTTTGTTACCTGCATCCGGAAAAGAAAAAGGAAGAAAACCTGGAGAAAACATTTCTTTTCTTTCTTTTCTAGGCTATTTCAATTTTACTGTAAATTATGTTAAATACACAGGCTTTACTCAAAACACTGAAAGCTTGTGAGAAACAACAACTGATAGTATTTGTGTGCTTCTCAAACTCAAGCATTGATCAGGCTACTTTTACTGTTGTTTGACCAATGCACAACAGCTGTCTACAGCACTAAGCAAGAGCTGTCCAGGCACTACAGATAGCCAATCAGTCTTTACAAACTAACTGAAACCAATTAGATTTAGCAGAGCCCTGCATTCATTCCAAAGATTTTCTCCAAATTAGTAAGTTATCCAATCACAGTTTGTTGCCCCTTTTTTAAAGGCACTTTCTAGCCTAACAGGGATAACTGCAGTCAGCATCACTCCTGATTTTTTAAAAGATTTGCTCACATTTTGTAATTAAGATCATGACACTTTCAAATTGCAAATACACAGAAGTACACCAAAGCTGTAGCCAAAACCAGCCTGTTTCAGTAAAGCACAACAGAGAGCCAGACAGAGTCAAACTATCCAGTCTCTTATGATATTGGTAGCAGACATGAATCAGTGTTGAAATACTACTCCTTTCCAAAACCATGACTTTTGATAACAAGCAAAATGGATTTACTTATGTTAAAATTTGACACTTCCCCTCCTTATTAATCTTACACTAATTACTCCTTTGAATTTCTATGCTGTAAATGCAGGAATAGTATATTACTTTGACTAGCATATACTAGTTTGACTATGACTAGCTTGAATTGTATATATTTTGACATTTTATGCACCTTTTAGATAAGAACAACTGAGCTCACAATCAAGCATGTAAGGTTTTCCAGTAGTTTTACATTAAGACAAATTCAAAAGCACCAATTAACAAAATTCACTGTTCTGGAAGTTCTGCAGATTAAGGGTTAGATCCGTGTCTGTGAGTTACTTGCCTCTTCAATTTTACTAGTAGATTTGTCTGCACATTCCTTCTACTACTAGAGATCTGGTAGGCTTTTCATATAGTAGAGGAGTCAGTGCAACAGCAAAGAAAATTTAGTTGGATTATTTGCTACATAAACCTGAATGACACAGCAGCATATCAGCTTTATAGCACTGAGAACAGATAACTGCATAGGTTTCCGAGATTTGCTTTCTGAATACACTGAATAGGTATTTGTGCAGTTGTCTTTCATTTCACTCCCTCAAACATACCTGGAGAGATGATGAAGAAAATGTTTTTACATTCCTGGGAATGACGCAAGCACATCTCTAGTTTGACGTAACAGAACTTTTATGGAATTCAAGTCAGTCCAATTAAATAATTTTTCTATTTAGAACAAAACCAGGAAATCTCAAAACCCATTTTTCATTTAACAATGCAAAAGAAGTACAACCCCAACAAACAATCATCCATTTGCATAGGTAGCACAGACTAGTCAGCACTCGTTGAAGTCTTACTGGAGACTCTAGTTCCATTCACAAATCCATACGCTACTTGGCAAACACAGTACAAAATATTTAATCTTTATGTTGATATCTCCCTTAGCAAAACATGGAATAGTTGGCCACAGATTTTACGCCTCAAGTACACGAATACCAAAATAATCAATTTGGTTGGAAATGGGGCAGGGGGAGTGAGAGGAAGAGGAAAGAAACCTCAGTTTTCAAATAAGGATTTTCAACATCTTTGAAACTTGGCCACATGCAATTATTGTCTCAGTTCAGGACACAGGCAGATACACAGTATAAAGCCAACTACATCTGTCTAAGCCACTATTCCTGTATGGTAATCTCCACAAAAGCTGAAGTTTTTGTGCGACAAGGCTATAAAAGTGGATTTCTATCCTAATGAGCTAGGTAGTTTAACATCACAATCTGTAAGACACCTGTAGCAGCACAAGAGAGGCAGAAACCCTCTCTACCACTAGTACTAGTAACAACAATTCCTTCAGAGCTTTCTTTTGAGGCACTTCATATGCAGTATGCACCAAACTACCTCATTTCTATCTTCTCACACATGCACCTACCACCATGTAAAGACCTGACAGAACATTACACTGCAGGTCTTGTGATAAAAGTTAAATCCTGAAGATACTGAAGGCTCACAAGCTAAATAAGAGTTCAAATGTGAGCTTCCCTGAACATGTATTGCCTGAAAGTTACTGTGAGAAGAATGCAAACTGCAGCAGCTTAGTCTGAAATGTAAGTGAAACCAATCAGTTCAGTCTCATTGTCCAAAGTGCAAAAATAAATACTATCTGTTCCTTAAAAGGTGCTGTCAGTAATAATTAAGTCTCAGAGAACTGTTCCACTTAAATATACTCACTAAAGAACTTAGACGCTTTCTACCTAAGGAAATTCTAAGGATGACCTGCTCTAGTTACCTCTGCTACATTATAGCCAGTCTCTGACCACCAAATTTAGTTAAAAATACTTCTGTTATAGTAAATAATAGCGCAACACAAATTTTGCTCTCTAAGAGCACAGTACAGGAGGATGAAAGTGCATCCAGATATTGCTGGTTACATTTTTGGTTTTGTCTAGTTCCACCTGCATGCAGGTTTTGGCCAGTTAAAAGCTAATTTGATCATGTACTTTTGACAGTGGTTTTTTGCTCATTCTTGAGCTGTCCATTGGATGTAGCAGCAGTTTTATAGTCATTGTCAGGTGTTTTCATCACTAAGAGCCTGAAAGGGTCAGTTGTTGTCCGAAGCCGCTGAACAACAACTGCATTTTGCAATTTTGCTTCCTCTAGCGTGAGCGTCTCATCTTGCAGCTCTCGAAATGGCAGCGAAGTAGTCAGCGTAAAGGGGACACTTCCCTCTGATCCTTGATACTTTGTTATGAAGTCTCTGACATGGCTTATTCTGAGAAGAAAGAAAGAGAACTCAGCATTAGAGCACTCCACTGCCAACACAAGACTGTGGCACAACACACAGTCACCACAAGAAGAGAATGAGGCACCCACTTCATGAAATAGCTGATGGCACAGAAATGGAGGAGTATAGATGAATGGAATCCTAAAGTGCCTGATCCACTTGGGAGGCAACAACCAAGGTTCGCCTGCTCTGAGAGCATTCTCAAGGGAAAAAAGGATGAGTACCTTGCTCTGAGCACCCAAATGCTTCCCTGTGGTTCAGATGGTAGTTACACAAACCTACCATTTCTTAACCAGCTGGTGGAGCCCTCACCTGAGGTTTCTGTAGCCAACAGTTAGAACTAAACATGCCTCCAGTGTGTGGTGTATGTAGCAGAACCATAATACTTACCTAGGTCTAAATACAGTCTCCTTCAACCCAAGCAGGTGCATCAGTAAATTCATTACAGATTCAAGCTCCCTGTTGTGAAGAACCTTGCAACAAGTGAGCAAGACCAAGGTTTTGCTACGGAAGAGTCAGGACTGACCAATTTAATTAGAAAATGAAGATGACAAGATACATCTATATCAGTAAAATAAACATATTGTCAATGGTCATTCCCTCATCCTAAGGCCAGCTGCCAGCCTCCTGCTACTGACAAATTATTAAACTCATCCTTCCTCTCACTCATGCCCAGGGTAGCCAGTGGGGTTTACTGCATCCTGGAATACTCAGTGACCTGAGCTAAGATCCAAACCAAGCCTAGATATCACTTGAGAAAGTGCTAGTTGGTTTGGCCAAAACAATCCTAAGAGTTAGGCAGCACAGATGACCTTCATGGCTTAGCCACACTTACTAGGACAGATATAGCCAGGTTTTAATTCCTGTGCATGCAGGCCTCAATCAAGAGACAGCACTTGGTCTTACAGACCTAAAGCCTGAAAAACCTCAAGCAGGAATAAATTTTGGTTTTGACATTTAAAGGTGTCTACACGTATGATATCAAAGCTGCAACTCAAGCAATTTGCTGCCAGCTACCTGCTTTAGGATGGACAAGTTCCTGTCCAGGCTCCATAGCTGATACTCCAGGATCACACTAAATTTGCAAGTGCTCAAGGAAGAACACAGCTCAACTCAAGACAGTGCTAGGTGTGCTGTTCCTACAGCACTGCTCTGCTGGTTGCTTTACTCTCGCATCTCCTCGATTCCCCATGCTACAGCCCCAATTCTGTAACCTCAATCTTTCATCATGAACCACATCTTATCTAAAGTAGTAGTTACTGTGGCACATACACACTCCATTTATAAAAGGGTGGAAGTAATCTATGTACCCAGGCACTGGAATATATATATATATGCGCTACAGGTTATTGACCTATAGTTTAATTAATGAAGAGTTGACTGTTATCTGCTTCTCCATGGAGAGGAGTGCTACACATACAATCGTAATGCTTAAGGCTTTGGACTCTAAAAGGATTTCCTCCTATTTCTCTTCAGGTCATACTCAAATACTGTCTATAGCACAAATATGCTGATCTTGTGATGAAAGGATAGGTTATGATGGAATATTTATTGCAAACTACTTCAAAAAGAGCGTCACATCGGTAAGGTTCTGCTTATCTCACTTTTTCTCTTCCCCTCCAAAAGCACTTAGCAGCTGTTCAAACTGCTATTTACCATGAAGACAAAAAGCTTCTAAATATACTTAAATGTGTGAAACCTGAAATAATTAAGATGCTAAGCCCTCCAGTGAAGTATTTATAGCTGAAATAGCAATTCGTCCTTTAGCAGTACATCGCAGCAATGTTTTAGTTTATACCTTATGCCACTAAAAGTAATAAACTAGTATAAGTTAAACAAAAAGTTACAGCCATTAACCTTCAGCTGCTGAGCTTGTCTTTTGACCAGCCACAAAGACACAGTTTACCTTGACAGCAGCCTGGGTTGTATTAGAGCTATGATCACTTTTAAACTGCTTCACAGAGAAGCATAGGAAACATATCCTTTCTCTGATGTGACTGTCTACTACTGGAGTAATTTCTTAAATTACAAATTTGAGAAAGGTCTCTAAAGACAGCAGATCTACAATTTAAACAGTTAATCCTACTTTCTCAAAGCTCCTGCAGACATATGCAGACTTTCTGATGTAATCCCCGTTTATAAGCCTTTTTGAGAGCTGGAAATTTTACTAATTAAGAATTAAACACACTGCATACATTCTACTGTGTCCATGTTGATGTGCCAGTGATGAACCTCCACTGCCTAGTGCACTGACTGTGGCCCTCCCAGGATGTTTCTGTGGCTCAACCCTAAGTCGTATCTTCCACCTCCTACCTGTGGTGTTGTCTGTGCCCAGTGACTAGCAGGCCTTTTGCTAAGCAATTTGCTCCAGGTGTATTCATTTTGTGAGAGATCTGTAATCTTAAAAGCTGTTCCCTCCAATAATGAGCGATATATACACCTTAACTTCCACTAACCTACCAATAACTCCTACAGTTGCCTCAGATTTTCATTTATGCTCAGTTATGTGCTGTCTATTAACATCAGTTCACATGTCTCTTATGCTCCTCTCATCAGCTAAAAGATTTCTTAACATCTGAAAGGCAGTCTTCTAGATGGAGCTGAACAGCAGTCCAGTGTTATGTGAACTGAAGAGGAAAGATGATTCACAGAAATTAGACACTTTTCATGCCTACAGGCATAAGACAAGCAGGTCAGATGCAAATGCTTATGACAGTGCTAATATAAATCTTACCTGTGAGAAACATTGAATTTCTGAATTATCCTTTCTCCATCAGCTAACCAGATCTGGATGTTAGTGATAGGCTCCAAATTGTTTAAGGGTACTAAAGGGAGGTGCCTTTTGTTGTCAGGTCCTTGATGATCATCTCTTACTTTGGAGACTATCCTTGGAGTAGCACTGAAAAGAAAAGCCAGATGAGGTTATGCCTTCTGTGTACATATGAGAGCTTGAACCTCCCTCCAGATCTTTATTTCTGGAGCTTTCTGCCCTGTTCAGGGTGCATTGATGACTTCTAACAAATACAGGAATACTGACATAAATGTCAGCTTTTCTGTTAAACATTTTTACAAAATGGAACTTAAATATCAAAGGATTAAACAGGAATACACAAGAGATAAAAGAGTCTGAACATTCCTCGTGCGTTTTTTGTACTCTAATCACACAGGTGAAACTTTAAGGGGGTTGACTATTGAATCTGCATACTCAGTATTAATTTTCACTGTAATGTGATTACAGTAATTCAATTTAAGTGAATGTTGTTAGCCTCGATTTAGACCCCAGTAGCATCTATTTCAGCTTAGAAGCATTACTCATCTATCAGAGAAACTGAGCTCATGTGAAAAATCAAGCCTGATGCACACAGCACTGCATTTTCGGTTTTTTCTAAGTCAATACCACAAGGGCAAAGACCCATAAAATGACTTCACAGAATACAGGGACCTCAGTCCAAGTGCATGGTCTTAAAAACAATAAGTTACTGGCAAAAATTTTTATTCTGAAGAAATGTTTAGAGCTTACTGCTGCTTTCAGGACTAGGCTTGTTCAGCATGTACTGTTTAAGTCATCAGAAAGCCTGACCCAAAAGGCACATCCTCAGCCCACGTGAGTATAACCAGATGTTTGCTTGCAAAACAACAGCAGTGATTTAAGGAGTTACCATTACTTCTGAGCTCAGCTGTGGTCACCGATTACACAAACACTTTATGGTGGTTTGCTGAAAAGCTATCTTTTTACACAGAAAGTTGATGAGATACTGTTTCTTGAGAGAGCAGT
This sequence comes from Psittacus erithacus, assembly GCA_009867235.2. Lineage (NCBI taxonomy): Eukaryota > Metazoa > Chordata > Aves > Psittaciformes > Psittacidae > Psittacus > Psittacus erithacus. The sequence goes on along the minus strand of WYDI02034014.1, from coordinate 25,242 downwards.
TGGTAACCAATGGCCACAGAACAACAGTCTTGATACTACTCCTGCTTTGCATCCTTATGTTCTTGTACGTGTCTTAGCTTAATCATAAAGTAGAAAAATCACAGCAAATTCATTACTCAAACAAATACTGCTAAGGACTTAATATATTCAGGCTAATAAAGTCTTGGGCTCAAAAGTCCTGGTCAGTCTAAGGTATTTAAAAAACTTATGACCCAATGCCTAGTTAAGTGCCTTCACTTCCAGGCTATCAGCCAGTAGAGGCACTTTTTATTTCTTCCATTGAAAGTCTGCAAACAGAATAAGACTCAAGGAATCTCATTCTTAAGTGAGTAGTAAGTGATGTTCATTGCAACTGGAGGCAGATGAGAAGCACAGAACCCTTTTGTGTTACACAGGAATCATCTGTGGCACAAGAACTTGGCACCACATATTCCAAGAGGCACATCTGTACAATATTCTTGTGTTCCAAGTAGTGGTGACTTGCTATGAACCACCTACCTCTACTGATTTATTTATCTCACACCCAGGTTCTGTTCATGCTTGACCCAAATACAAAATAAAACCTAACTGTCCTCCAGATATGGAAAAAACACTTGAGCACCATCAACACTTTTAAACAGTCTCGGAAGCAGAGCGAAAAACCTCCACAAAAGTTCAAGCCTTACTTCACCAGCAGTAATCAGTGTTTGCTGTCTACTTGATCAGTTCCTTAGTGCTCAGTTCCAGGTCCAGACACTGAAGCATATGCAGTTGTGTGTGCACCAGCTGACCTCAGTATAGTGGAGAGGTAGTCAGCCATGCAGCTGCCAGGCAGCTGCTTTAGCCTGGGCTCAACTACACTGTAGCTTAGTCACAGCTGTAGTTCACAGAACTGTCTCAAATGGATACGGATTTTGGTGTCACTCGCAAACCAACTTCCCTCACAGTCACATGTCAGAATTTGTGGTAGGCACTGAAGAGGATTCTTTCAATAGCATGTATGTCTGAAACTGCAGGCAACATGCTAAGTGAAGCTGCAAGAGAAAGTCAGAAGGTTTATATTCACCAAGGTTTAAAGCATTTCTATACTTAATAACTTTGCTGACAGATAAAACCATCCAGTGGTGGGAGTTTTGACCAAAATCACAAAGCAAGAACTTAAGTCTCTTATTATCCTGAGATCAAAGCATTATCACCCCTTTTAAAGGGTTATTTCTGTTATAAGATTATACAAAGAAGACATAAACTCAAGATTGAAGAGATGTAAGAGCCTCCTGTCAATTTTCTACAAATAAGAATCCCAAGAGTTAGGTATCATACCTTACTGTGACTAATGGTTAAGAAGCTTGACACACAGAGTTTTACCCTAATGAGGTTATAGAGCAAGGCCACTTTGCTACAAGGGATTTCTGTCAATAGTTTAATTAACACGCTTCTGAAGCAGTTCTTAAAATGCATGGATAAACTGAATAGAAAAGTATAGTCACAAATCTTGTTATAATCCCAACTTCTTAAATGCAGCTGAATGGTGGTAGACAAACCAGAATATATCCACTAGTTATATGGGTTCATAAGGTACATTGGAAAATAAGTGTCATTTGTTTCTCCAGTAAAACAAAGAGAAGGATCAAGCTCATGTGAGTTACATCAACCACCATATTTCTAGTTCCTCCATTTTTCCACTATTTAAAGTTATAATGAGCCACTCAACAGACCGATTCATAGTGGTTCATCCACCACATAATCCCTCCACCTGGGAACACTGGCAGAAAATCTACAGACTATTAAAAAAAAGTGGTTTTGCAAAGCAGAACTTTAACTAGGTCATAAGCTGAAGTAAACTGTTCAGTCATATGTCTCATTTCTGATTAAGCACACAAATGCAACTGTGGGAAGAGAGTTCTACAACTTAAAACTTCTCACAGATCTCAGCACTACTACTATTTCCTCACAGAGCTTTTTTTTGCTGAAAGAGTAGGATATGCAATGGACATTTATTAACATCAGAAAGTGAGCACTAGCTTATTGAGTAAGAGCACTTACAGATCATGTTTCCAACATCAGCAAAAGTATTTACTAATCTTTAAAGGAAAGGCCCTCATAGCATAGCACTGACTGGGGCAAGAGTAGGTAAAAAAAAAACCAAACAACATTTTATCTAGTCCATAAAGAAAAAAAAAAAAAAAAAGCTGAGCAAGTTGTAGGATGTCTCCGTGTACAAGACCAGTCAACTGAAATCCACAGAACAGCGTGCTTCCAGAGCCTAACTTGCCTTTTGGGAAGCAAGATCATTACTTGCTGTAGGCATGACAGAGCATGACAAGCAATGAAACACCCTCCCCATTTAGCAATGGTTAGCAGCAGAAACTCAGTACACTGAAGATAGTTTGCTTTTGCTATATACAGGTCTACTGTTAGATAAGGTTAAGCTCTTGACCCTTGCTTGCTCAGGATTTCAGTGCTACCAAAATCAAGTCCTGCAGCACTTCATCCATCTCTCAAGGGAAGACTTTCCCTATTGACCATATCTACTCAAGCATGTGGCAACTGAATGGACTGTGCCATAGAAACAGATAAATCTGATAAAACAGATACTTGCTTCTCTGAGGCAGCCTGAAACCATTCATCCTTTACTATTACCAGTCTCTTATTCTGCACATTATTATCTTCTTACCCTGCCTCATCTGTTCCTACCCGGGTCATGCTTTCCCTCAGAGTAAGCACTGGGCCTTAGCAGCAAGACCTTTCCACTTAATCAGAACAGATCTTCACCGAAGGTTTTGCAATCTGCCAAGCCACCCAGCAGGTCACTAGGCAGTCCCACCTGTGAAGGCTTCCTGCAGGCTTCTTGTCACTGAATGGGTTCTGCTCCCTAGGCTGAAGTCTGCTTTTATAGGCATGCAAGTCTTACACCACAGGGATATGTGAAACAGATAATTTGGCTGGAGGAAGTGAAAGTCAGAGGGATCAAATACATGAATTCCTGGCCTGCCCCTCTGCAACAGCCTTTCAAAATGCAGTACTGTCTGGTTATAAATCAAGTCCAGTTTTAGCATTGGCATTAGTGGCTGACACTTTCCAACCGTAAGAGACTCATGGAGTAAAGAAAAGATAATCGCTGTAACACAGTATAATATCTTACTGCAATAAACATATGGTTAAATACTAAGGAATTTTAAGAGAATGCAAAATTACCTCACTACTTCATTTCCCTTTATAGGATTGTCATACTCCACTCTTCTTGTACAACGTACTGCAGATACAGCTTTAAAAGAGATTCTTTTCTCTTAAATCACAGAACAGAACAGTGACAGCCTTTCAGCTGGAAACAGTTCTGCTAATATTGAGACCTTGAATAAAGAAAGCCAGCAGCATCCTGGTTGTATTAACTGGCAGACAGTAGATTGTGAGAGCCAGTTATGCCCCATGCAGCTCACATCAGACACACCTAAATACTGCACTCGGATTTGGTGCCCAAAATAAAGATAAATTTAAGCAAGTTCCATGGAGGGCCACCATGATAGCCACAGGCTGGAACACTTGCCCTGTGAGGAGAGGCTGGACGAGGAGAGCTTGTTCAGCCTGTGGAAGAGATGGTGTTAGGGATGATGAAACTTAACAGCAGCCTGCCAGAATCTACAGGAGGTCATCCAGAGGAGGGAGCCAAGCTCTTCACAGTGGACATAAATTGAAAAAAGAGATGTTCAGACTGAACACAGGAAAAATTTCTTCCCTATGAGGAAAGTCCAGCACTGAAGCAGGCTGCACAGCTTCCACTCATACAGAATTTCAAGGTCCAACTCGATAAAAGCCTCAACAACCTCATCTGCTCCCACATCTAACCCTGTTTTGAGCAGGAGCTTGGATTAGAGAACTCCAGAGATCACTTCCAACCTGAATTATGAGATCCTTTACCACAGGTATAGCTCCCTTCAGCTACTCAGTCACAGATCACATCAGACTACTCACCTTCCTAATCTGTAACCGTGTCCAGAAAAGGGATGAAACACTGGCTTTTGTGATGACAAATACACTTTATCTTTTTTATCTTCCACTTTCACATCTACCTCCTCTTTATCAAAAGCTCTCCGTAGCTCAAAAGGCAGTTCCCTTAAGGGAAAAAAAAAAAAAAAAGTCATAAGAAGAGCTGCTACACTGTGTATCCCGTTTTCAGTATACAAAATGGATACCTGCAGTTCCTGAACCGCAAATTAACTAAAAAGCAAATAATAAAGACATTATTATGCAAGTTGAATGATGTTTAAATTCACTCAGCAGTTACCAATCCAAAGCATGTGATGTGTAGGAAGTTCAGTATTGCCATACATTGCTGCAAAGGGTTAAATTATTTTATCCCCATAATGAAACAAGAAAAAAGACAACTGGCTTTTAAAGAGAAAGAACTGAGTTTAGACACAATGTGCTTAATTTCAAATAAACATGAACCTCAGCTTTTAAAAATTAGATCATTGCCAATAGCTACACTTCTAGTGTAGCAACACCACCTCAGTAATGCTTTATTTGCATTAAGCAAAACACAACAATTCCTTTGTCTATGAGCTCGTATGCAAACAGTACATTTTTGGGTGGTGGGGCTCAGCTGGCACAGGGACTGTATGAAGTGCTCCTCTACCATCAACAGTTATTCAGGAACTGTCTTGTCATTAGCGTGTTCACAAGCAAACAGTGGAAGAAACGCAGCAAACTTTTGATGCATGCACACAAAGCAAGCAAAGCACTTTAAACAGTGCAGTTAATTGCTATTACAACTAACACGGGCAACAGCTACAGAGGAGGAATAGTGTAAAAATAGTATTTTTGATGGGCTAGCAAAGTGTGGAAAATACAAGAATTACAGCAGCTTAGTAGTTTCCCATACTTGAAAAGGAATTATTACATTATATTCTCCATACAATTTTATTTGCCTACGCATTTGTATGGAGTAAGGAAACAGACTACCAATTAAAGGCTCAAAATTACACTGGTTTGTATGGTCAACCTGCTTTTTTAAAGTAACATTGCAAACACTAGCAAATAACAAAAATCATGCTATCCTGATAACAAGGGGATAATAGTAAGACTGCTATACACAAATGACTGAGATAGCAAGTTTGGACTGGGAAAACTGCCTGAAATTTAAGACTGATCAGAGTTTCTTGATGTTATATGGATAAACTGTGCCCATTTAAAGTTTTTCATCAATAAAAAGGAAACAAAGACCATAAAAACAGAAATGCTAAACCACTAGTGCATTGAGTTCGTTAGCCACAAAGTACCATTGATGAGTAGCTCTTACTGGGTACTCTGATTTATTCATTATTTCATTCTGCACCTGCTGTGCTCCCCACCAACACTCACTTTTATCTATTTCATCAGCAACTGTATGAGTGCTGCAATTGAAAGCTATATTAAACCTGTTGATGTTAAAACAGCCATTAGCACTGCAGGAACTGAGTCAGGTGGTGGCCTGCACTCCTACAGGGATACTGCAGTGCAGCAAAGCCAAGCAGCTATGTAAAAAACCTAGAACATAAGCTAAGTGCTATCCAAAGCACACTAACTCACGCTCATTAAGAACACCAAACTCACCCTTTTTTTATGGAGTCCAAGAACTGCTGGTTTGCAACATCAGTGTAGCTCCTAAGTTCACCATCATTTACTGTAAACCCATTTTTCCAAAGTTTAATGGTTACATCAACCTATAAAGTAAGAACAATTCTCGTAACACCACTGATGTAAGAACAGCTTGGTATACCCACAGTACCCTATAATTGTAAATCATCCACTGCACGGACTAAAAATACCAAGAGAAGGCTTGCTATAATCTGTTCCAGCTCTGTGCCAGCAGGCAGGACAACTGCACGGGTAAGTGACATTTCTAAATATCTTGTGTCAATCAGAGGCAGAAATAAACCTTCCACAATCATTTTGCTTCCCTATGTCAGGAACTCCTTTAATTCAGCAGGAAATAAAAAAAGAAAGAATAAAAAAAAAGAGCTGGAATATCCCAGCCAGCTGCAACTCTTCAAGAGCTAATTTAAGAGCACACACATGCCTGGTGTTGGAACACCAGCAACCAGAATAGTCCAGCTGGGGATTTATTTGGGTAATGCCTTGTTTTAATCATTCAGGAGGATTTTCTGCAAGTAAGGCATTGAAATACTTCATGCAGAAGCTTTTTACTCAGGAAATGCAGCAAGTATCAGAAAATCTACTTTCAGACAGTCATACATTTATGTCACTCTGGAATTCCTGGTATATTCAAAACATTGGTATTAGGATAATGAACAAAATTCACAATAATTTACCAGCTTTGCCTGAAAACATTCACTACTTTAACTTGTAGCCTTCACAATGTTTACTAAAATTTCTCCAACTTTAACATGGATATATTTGGGATTACATTTTCATATTTATGCATCACAACATTTAAAGAGCATTTGATCATCAAGGTCTGACCCCTGAAATAACCTTGTCTTGACAGATACTTGGCTACATGTGGGGTATATAAAGCAGGTACAAATGCAGAATTCACCTCAGCTGGAAATTAGCTTGAACAGTACTTAACAATTTCATCTTTTTTTTTTCTTTTTTGCAGTTTAACTTGTTAGAAGATGATTGCTAAACACATTGATGACTAATAGAACACACAGCATGGGCAAACTGCTGAATAAAGTAGCTCCCAGTTGGGTAGTTTGTCAAAAAGGCACACAGCACTCAGCAAAAAGAGATTCCTGTAAGTCTTTTGTCTTACGGCACCTATGCATACAGAAGTTCTCATCATGGGAGAGCTCCTCTACAGTAAGCCAGTTCACAAGTTTAACATAGACTTAATTATTCCACACCAACTCCACATTTAGACATTGCCAGAAGTGCTGCCATGGAACACTCTTTCAGAACTGGAATTTGAAATAGTGCTCCTGGATCCGCTAACATGATTTCCAGCAATGCCCACTGCAAATTTCTCCTTGATGTCTTTGCTCTACATGGTTGTTCCTCCAGCCCCTTACCAGTCTTTGGGGAATAACAGAAAAATATGAGAAGGACAGAATCACTGAGATACAAGCCCATCGTAAACATTTCACTACTGCCACAACTATACAAATGAGAGCGAATAAAAAAAATAAGAATCTGGGCTACTCTTCTATATGGAAAAAGCTACAACTCAAACTTCTTATGTAACAGTACTTGTCTTGATTCCTTGCACCTCGTGATTAGTTCACTTCCCTTACTAATACAGCAGAATTGCATTAGCCTACGCCAGTGTAAGTCCTAGAACAACACTAAACCCATTATAAGTAAAAGCCAGAAGCACTGAAGCATAGGCCTGGCTGACTAAGAGATGGGAGATATTCTTCCTGCTCTCTGAATTCCATGTGCATTTACTTATTTACAGATGCACTGGACGAGGCTGCTGGACTTCTTACATGTTTTCTGCTGTACACCTACAGTGCTGTTACTTCAAACATGAGTATTTTTTTCTTCACTGCCTACCTGGCTCTTGACTGTAGTTGGGGGCATACATATAGCACCAACCTTCTGAGCTTCTTCAAAAAGATTATCTACAAAGTATTCACAGTTTTGTTCTGTACCATTCAAAATCTGATCATCGGTTCCTGATTTACACCTGCAGAACAAAGGCATAAGTGAAAATGAAGCCTTGCAGAACAGGTTAGAAGACAAGCAGTTAACCTAGAAGCTCAGTACCAAGAGGTGTAAAAAGGATGCTTCCCCACACCCAGGTGACTCACTTGTTACAAAACATCAGGTCAACTCTGTACTGTGCCTTTTCTAGAAACTTCTTACGAATCTCTTACTGCTACTATTTGCATTTCAGAAGCACAAGTTAAAGAATTACAATAGAAAAGGTGAATTCATCTATGCAGAAGCTTCTAAACTTGGTATCAGCGCAAGGAACGCAAGTTAGATGATTCATACTCTAATTCAGACCCTCAAACACATAACTGCACACCAGCAAAAGGCCTTCCTTAAAGCGTTTCCATGATACAGGCTTGGGCAACTTCCTTTGCCACAAGCTTTGAAAACCACATATAAGAAAACTGCCCAAGGATTTACTTCCCCACCCCTACCTGGACCCTCCCCATCACCATCACAGAACCACCATTGCTGTCCTTGAAAGTACATAAAACTCAAGAACAAGCAACTCAATACCACTTCAGCACACTGAAGAAATGCAATAGAAGACTTAAGTACCATGGAGACTACTGGGTTATTGAAAAAGGTGCATCAACTGCATCTTTTTGTAGAACACTGTACACGTGACAGCCGTTTCTATTCGATTTTCACCAATCAAAATGCAACCTGAATGAATAACTATCTTTCAGTTTAGATTCTCTGCATAGTAAGTGGATTATGCAGCTTTTGGTAAACATTGCAGGAGTTGTTCCTATTGGAGATTCAGAAAAGTCTATTTCAAGCAATTCAGAAAAGAAAAAAGAGCAATTCAGCTCTTGAAAAATATCCAGTTTTATGTAAAACTGCATTGACTTCAAGGCCAGTAATGCTTACTTGAATGGTAATTAGATACATTTGCATAAAAAGGAATTGTTTGCAGAGCATCTATGCACCACTAAGAAATCCCTACAGATTTAACATATTTAAACAAAAGAAAAACTCAACAACCTGAAAGATGAAATTTCAGATGCGCTGTCCCCACTTTAGTTTCCTAATGGAACAAAAGAAACTTGAAGTGTTAATCTGAGTATTCACTAATGATTTACCTTGGAAACAGAACTGGAAAACCAAACACCTCCATATCAAATACAGAGATGCACAGTGAGTTAGCAATTTGCAGGCTGCCTTTCTACTTTAAATAAAAATATTTACGCAGCCTTTTCCATCTTGAAAACATTGCAGGTTTGTTAAAAATCTTTCAGCAAAACAATTCTTTTTTAAACTTCAATGTATGAAGAGCAGGTGGACACAAAAAATTAACATAAAGTTTGAAAAGTCACAGCAGGACACACAAACAGCAATAGCAAAGGAAGAGGAAAAAGGGGGTGGGAGGAACTGGCACCTACCATTCTTTCTTGACAGTTTTGATATTGTCCATGTCTTTCATTCTGGTGCTTCACCTAATTACGAAAAGAAGATGGGTTAAAAAAACCCCACCAAACTCTAACAATTATACAAAATACCCAGCACATTCTGTACCCTTTTGTAGCTGAAACATTACAGTTTTTCCTCTGTTGATAGTCCATTTAACCAGAAACCTCCAAATGCCCCCCACCAAGTCTCCAGATGGTTCTTTGTTTTCCTGCAGCTTCTAATTTAATGACACATGAACCATACATCTGTCTCAGATATTCAAAAGGAAGGTTACTTTTTCAGAAATGTACAAAATAAATTCGATAATAATAATGTGAACTGAAAATACATGCTCTTACTTATACTAAGCAAAAATATCATATGCCTTTTCTGAGCCACATGATTTTAAACGCCACTGATTTTTCACACACCAAGACAGTTGCAGAAAAACTGCATTGCCACTGCAGGTATTCTAATGACCTTCATCTCAACAGAGTGTGTTATCAAAAGGTGCAAGATTTGTCAGGTTCTACTTCCTACCATACCTCAACATATTGATGCAGCACCCCAGAAACTGTGAATTTCTGGTTCCCGTTTAGCTAGAAGGGAAATCTGGATTTGCAAGTACTAAATATACTACAGGATTAGTCTGCAGAGTCAAAGAAATGCAGAATGCCATACTGATCTCATTACACCCAGTTCTGAGCTCTCTGAAAAAAAGTTACAGAAAGTCAGAGACATCCCTTCCCCCAGAAATCCACACAGAAAACCCAGAATCATTCTAAAATTAGAAAAAGCCCCCAGGAGAACATGAATCTTAAACTGCAGCTGTGTTTAAAGAGTTGTTCCTGAAGACTGCTAAGTGCAGGTAACACGGATGATGTTCTGTCCTGGCATGTTTGGAATGAAGTCATGACATTCTGCAAAGCTCTTAGTGTCAAAGTGAGCAGTAATGGCCACTGTACTCCTGAAAAGCACAGTGAGACTAAAATAAATTTTTAGTGGTCTTGACATCTAATTAAAGAAGATGAAGAAGTTAGGGGGAAACAATACTCACTGCAGCACTAACAAGAAGAGCCATTCAGTTATTCAGTACTAATTCATGTTCCTCAGGAGGTTAATACCAGTTAAATCCTCATGAGACACCTTCTGTAGGAATGTATTATATAATGAGCCTTCAGGAAACCCCCACGATGGCCAAAGAGATTCAGTCAATAAATATGCCCACAACAGGTTTTAAAGTTCAGGCAGCACTCAACATAACCAATGCTCTCATACATTATACTCAGCACACCTTTGATAAGTCACAAAAGATGTGGTACAATCATCGCCCCGAATGTTCTGCCAGAACGTTACATTTATGAGGCTGTGCTGGTACGTTATGACTTTATAAGCATATCTGATCATTGTACTTGGAAATTTGTACCTGTGCTTGGAAAAAAGAACTTTCAGTATCAAGTAAGTATAGAGAATACATGTGCTTAAAAAATACCATTTTTCAATCTGCTCTCAAATTAAGTTTTAACACACTTTAGCACAAAATATTTTTTGTGTTAATGTGCTTATCTTTCACTATTCAACAGAGTACCCCCCAAAGCAACAAGAGCCACCTCCAGCCATCTGCTTCTGTTGATTCTCTGCGACATGTCATCAGAGCTGTTAAAGAGAGACAGACACAATGAAGCAGCTCTTCAGATTAATTCTTTTGCTACATTAGGCTGGCCTCAAATGTGCATGAAAAGTATTCATAATTGGTCAGCTGCGAAAGTCACTGCTCCTAAAGTACAACAGTAATTATGCTTAGAAGAAACATTTGTGTTAATGTAGCAAGGTAAAGAAATCACCCTATACAGCATACTGACGTTTATTATGACCAAAAAGCCATTAGGAGATAATGATCAGACTGCAAGCACTTCAGCAAGCCAACCCAACTAGCACAAACAACTTCTGACAGTCATCCTTAGCTGACACTTGAAACATTAAGAGTTTTGGTACATAGTTTTTGGGCAATAAAAAGTATCACAGATTGGAACTTTCTGCATTTTTAAATTTAATCTCTGGAGGTGGAAGCAGCAAAAGCTAGCAGCAGCCCACCACAGCCACATCTAGTAACTGTGGGAGGATACTCCTGGCCTTTCCCAGCTCAGATTGGCTTCTCCAGCCTCAAATACTCTTCACCAGCCAAAGCTCCAGCCCTGCAACCAGCTCCATGGGGAACAGGCCAATGACCCAGCAGTGACATTTCATAGATGGTTTTTGGAAACAAGCAGCTTTCACCTATACAGTTACAGACATATTAATTTTTGCAGGCATTTTTGTGCTCAGTATTGTTCAGCCCACGCATCTGGTTATTTTAATGCAAGAAAAGCAAAACAGAAACTACCTTTGATGCTTTTCTCGGTCTGAAGGGCAGGAACAGTCAAGCAAGCACACACAGCCCCGGGCCCCATGAAAGCCTGCCTCACTAACTCCGGCAGAAAGTGAACTTCTCAAGTTGAAAGCTATTTACAGTACAGCGCAGTCTATCACTACACCACGTAGAAATTATGACTGAAAACTGCGCCTTACCGTGCGACAAAGAAACAAGCAGCTAAACTGCCAGCGCAAATTAAAAGCGAGATAAACATCAAACCTAATGGCCTGAATGTGACCGATACGCCCGTAAAACCACAGCACGCCTTTTGTTCCCCCAGCCGGCTGGAAGGACTGCGCACTTTGTAAAGAAACCTGCCCCGCCCGCGGCTGCCGCACCGGCGCTTGCCCGCGCTCCCGGCGCTCAGGCCGGGCTCCGCCCGCTCAGCCCAGCCCAGCCCCACACAGCGTAACGCTCCGCGCCCCCTGCCAAAACCAGGGTCCAAAGACACCGGTCGCAGCTCACGCCGGCCCCGCAGGAGACAGCGCCTGAGGCATTGTTAGACGACCAGACCATAACGCGGTTGTAAGGCGGAGTAAGTGGAACCCTGGAGCGCAGAGAGAAGGACCCGGGTAACGACCCCCCCGCCCTGCCTGCGCCGAGGGACGTCGCGCTGACACCTCGCTCCACGCGGAAAGGGACCAAGGGCTGCCCGGCGGAGCGGGGCGAAGCAGCCAGGAGGAGGCAGTGAGAAGGCTCAGCGCACCCTTCCCGTCAGGGCGGCCGCGGGCAAAGTTCAAACCCGGTTGGAGCGGCAGGCGCGCGGCTGGACAGAATGCGCTGCCCCGACCAGCCCGGCCTCTGCCCCGCAACAACTCACCGGCAGCCGCCGCCACAACCCCGCACCGGCCTCCCCGCCGCGCCAGCCCGGCAGCGTCCCGCGGCACACCGCGCATGCGCGGCCGCCAACGGCCGGGACAGCCGCTGCCCCCGCCCGGACCTGGCGAGGCGGGGCTGGGGGGCAAAGCTCCGCCCCCAGCACCAAGGGGCGGTGCCGTGGCTGCCATGCCGGGAGGTGAGCCGGGGGAGGGCCGTGCGACGTCGGGAGTGGGGCGGCGTGGGGATGTGCGGAACGAAGCGTGGCTTCCCACGGTGCTAGCCCTCCCCTGCCCTGTCCTCCTGGCAGCGCGGACAGCCCGCTGCGTCCAGCCCGCTGCGTCCAGCCCGGCCCTCCTCGCCTCTCTGCGGGTCGTTCTCTGAGGGCAGGGGGCAAAATGTCTGGACAGGGACCTGGGTCAGCACCGCTGCCGGTGACCCTGCGCAAGGGGCTGCTGTAATGCGTGGAGGCGCGGGTAAACTTCTGTCTGCTAAGTCAATGCGTTCTACTGCCAAGGCAGTTTTCCCCTTCTGGCTGAAGAACAAAAGAGAGTTTATACATCTGTACACGCACGGGCAGCGGACAAAACGCAGCATTCAGCGGGGACCACAATAGAAGAGAATGGGGCTAGTGTCCGTGACAGCCGGCTTGTGCCCACGCCTCTGCTCTGGCCTGCCCGGCTGCTCCCGCAGCATTGGCGTGGAGCTACCCCGGCTCTTTGTCCTTCCAGCCGTGCGACGGCAGCAACAGCCGCACACTGAGCCATTTGGCGATGGAATGCCTCATTATGCTGGAAGGACTAATTAAGGGCGAGTGTTGACATATGTGAAAAGCAGCTTTGCCAGGGCCTTGCACGGAGGACAAAAGAGCAGCGTGGTGGTTTGAAAGCAGAGACCCTGAGTTCCCCAGGGTACGTTAGAAAGGAGAAAAAGACACAGGATCCTCAGGGAGGCAAGAAGCATTTAGCGGAAGCTGTTATTCTGCGGTGTGCGGGGCCCTTGGAGAAGTCCCGCTTGGCGGGATGGATGGCAGTGTTAGGAACTATCCAAAGCAAACACCGCGGCAGAGCAGCCGGTACCTAGGAATACGCGCGGAGTGGAGCAAAAGCAGCGACTCCCTGCGATCCATGCCTTGCACTTGCATGCTTTTTAATAAGGGTTGGGTTTTTTTCAAGGATTACTGATACATTGTGAAACATTTAGAATTAACCTAAATTGAACAGCCAAAACCAGCTAATTCATATTAATTAATGGGAAATCCACTGCGAATTTACAAGTGTGATCAAAGGTGATACTCACTGAAAGTCGTCTTCGTGTGGGACCTGCTCCCACAATCCCTTAATTGTAACAATTACAATCACATTCTTCAAAAACACTGAAATAAGTTGCTTAGTCTCATGGGTAAAAGAAGTAAAATCTGACCCTTGACAGTTTAAATTTCTTCTTCTTTGTAATGTACATCACAATGCACTAAATCTTTAGAAGGCAATTTTGATTAATTGTTAAGTTTTAACTGGATGAGGTCTAATCACAGCTCCTGCATGTGAATCTTCAGGGAAAATAATAAGAAATTTGTCCTTTGTTTTGGTATAAAAGACATGAAGTCTTTTATTTAAACATACAGATTTCTGAGAATGTTCTCCCTGAATTTATTAAATGTTTTGAATAAACTGATATTTTTGGATAGAAGGCACTTGTTTGTCAGTGTTACTTATGGATTCTATTAAATGAGATTTTATATGTTTAGAACTTAAAACAAGACTATCATACCACACCACTGTTGAAAAGTCCGAGTAATTTACAAAGCCCTAGGTAAAACTTCAGAAGGTTGTTTTATATTTTTTGGACTGTTTTATATTTTCTTACAGTATTTTAAGTACCTTGGCTCCATTTCATTAAACACAGAAGTTCAGTAACATGCTTAACTCCTGCTTGGGGGCCCTTCCTGTAAAAAATATACAGACCCAGAGGTAAGCATGGAGGGAGGTAAGCATGGAGGGTGGCAAGACTGGACTTACCTGGTGTACTGATGCAGGCTTCCCAACTGCAATCATGTATTGATTTAGAAGATTAGGTCTATTCCTGGAAAACAGAGTACAGCCGGAGACATGCTGACCTGTTATAATAGGCATCAGTGTCCTAGTGAATTTAGTGGTTTCTTAAAAGCTCTTCTAAGTACAGCTGTTCTCCCTCAGGACTGAAACTATTGACAAAGCATAGGAGTAAGAAGAATCTTAAGGAAGATGTTACTGTGTCCTAAACTCCTGTATAATGTAACAGATCAGTTTTTCTTAAAAGCTGAGTATTTCAAGTTGCTGCAATCAAGATGTCACTAAAATCCTTTTAGACTGTGTGCATTTCATACATCTTTTTCTCTGGCTAGAAATAGTGCACAAGATGAACAGAAGCAAATAGTCCTTTTCTTACTGGGTGGTGAATAGAAGCAACCAGCCCAGACTGAGTTCACTGAAATACTCTACAGGGTATTCATGAGATGAATACAACAATCTCATGCCCCCTTTGTCAGAAGAGATCGGGTGCACTGGTGTGGAAGATAGTAACAACCCCTGAACTTGTTTTATAATGTAGGAGTGAGTCTCAGTGTTGATGAAGTAAAGCAGTGTTTTAGCTGTCACCACTCATCCCATCAAGGTCACAGAAGAACCAATACACATGGTGTATCTAAAAACAAGCAGAAAATTAATTTTGAAGGGATAATTTTAAACTATATATTTAACAAGGTTAACTCATGCCAGAGGAAACCATCAGCTACCTATAATTAAACATCAGCAAGTCAGCTATATTGATTGACCTTCACTTGAGACAGCAGTCGTTGCCTGAAGCCTTTTGTGTGTGCACACAGAGCTGTAATGGAACAGGAGGAAAATGGGACTGTAAAATAAACAGAATCTGGTTATTCTGTACTTGGCAATTCCGTTGACAAAGACAGCATGCTCCTCTGCACAGTGTCCTTTTCCCACATGCTCCTCACAGGAATGTTAAACCTTGCAGGCTGCCACACAGGGAGAAGTAGCTCAAGGAACTGCTGTTTCTGTGAAGTTTGCTATGCAATGGAAAAGTGAGTCATTGTTTTATGGGAGATGTTGGGTGAACCAGCGTTTGTGAAGAGGGTGTTACCCTCATGCAGTGAAAAGAGTATCCACACAGGCTGCTGCACTCTTGGACTACAAATCCACAAGAGAAGTGAATACAGCTTCAGTTTTACAAGTAGTGTGGAATGCTTAAACTATGAAAAATTCAGGATGACCTGAGCAACTGTGTATAGCAGGTTACTTAGAAATAACATAGGATGTCAATTCTTAACGACACTTCAATGAAATTACAACTATGACATGGAAGTGTAGTTTACGAGATCGTTCTTGGATCTGTAACAAGAAAACATACTTCTAAAGTTAAGACTGTATGTAAGGACCTGGGAGATTGATGGACAAATGGTATTTCTGATGGGCTTCTTGTGTTACCTTCATCAAGTCATCCTGGATTCTTATGGTCCTAAAGCTTATCTACAAATGTGTTAATAAATGTCTATTTTTATTATAAGCATATTTGGACAGAGTCTGTTTCTTACTACAAAGCTATCTATCACCCAGCATAGTAACAGCCTGGAAGTGCGGCTTTCATATGATTAATGATCATAAACACCAAAGTGAGATAATTTGCCACTTTTCTCCAAGATAGAAGTAATTTATACCCTGAATGATAGTGAAAAACAGACCCTGCAGATTCCTGGCTTAAAATATCATCAGCCTGTGGGTTTTACACAATTATTAGTATTAGAAAAACTATCTACCGTAACCTTAGCTGAGTGGGGAAAAATGTTATGGAAGCTAATGACTGGATGTGATGGAAAGATAATTTTGGAATATTAGGAGGTAAGTCTTACCAGTCCAATTTAATGTCATGTAAGAAATCTACTCTCTGATCCTGCTTGCACCAATACTATCTATTGCAGTGTGGAAAAGAATCTTCAGATAGCTGTGGTGGTAACAGAATTGAACATTACCCATTTAATTCTAAACCATAATAATTGTACATTTTTAAAATTATCATGGTAGTCTTCAGAAATGAGCTACCTTTAATAAAATTGCAATGACACTGCAAAATGCCTGCAACATGGAGCGACTCTATCACCATATGTGTTCAAGTTCAAGGTAGTACCAATCCTGACTATTGGACACCACTTCTTTGGGGTTTCCAAACTTGTATCCTGTGGGCTTATCTTCATGATGGACAGTTCTCAAAGGAGAAACCACACAATCTTAAATTTCCTAACATCCCCTCAGGACAGGGCTTAGGGCAGGTTTACAAAAGCAAGACCTCTTGTGAATCTTTTTTATTTCAAGATTCAACTGAATCCAAGATGAGTTGACAGCATGACAGAGAGGGGCACAGAAGAGCTTATAAATAGAGTCCTGAAAAGATGATTTGATTTCCATTCTTTGGAATATTATACCTATTCAGAGATACTGCAAAGTAATCTCTGGTAAATTGCCTATGATTGAAGCAAATGATAACTCACTGAATAGACCCCTTTGGTCCTCACTAGGCTGAAAAGCTCTACAGAAGTTCTGAATAAGGGATGAAGGACTTTTTCTTTTGTTATAACACGTTCACGATTTCCTTGTAAAACAGGGACATGTGACAACAAAATCTTCCATCTCCAAATATTTTTTGTGTCCTTGAATATAACTCATAGAGCAAAGAAGCCTTTCCATCCAGGCCATTTTTAATGTCTTTTTACATTGCTAAGTTAGAGTAAGATTTCATTCCTTGAGTCATGTTTAATGGCACAGGATCCTTTTGCTCAAGTACTTGTTCATATTTTTCCCATTTCCCAGTGGTGTACCTGCCACAGCAGATGTTGTGGCTTCTTAATACATGTTTCAGATATCTTAATATCTTCTGTGAACAACTACAGATAAAAGGGTTTTGAACACTGCTGTAAGCTTTGGCATTTGTTATAAATTGGTTCCATTTGAAATACAGTCATTCCCAATGGCATTTGTTTTCAGAAGCATTCAGACATCTGTCTGAAAGACCAAACTACAAATCTTGAACTTGAATCTTACTGGGAATGAGCTCTACAAAATTTTTATGCAATACTTAGTGAAGTGTGGCTCCAGTCCTTCTCTCCTTCATTTCTTCATTGTCTTTTGCTACTTGGAGTTACTTTTTTTCACAAATATTTTTCTGCATATACGGGTACAAAAAGTGTGAATGAGCAAATTCTTGGATTAGTGAATTTAATCTAAATCCACTTCTACAGTAAATAATCTTTCATATTCAACTACATTTAAATCTCTAAGCATCTGTGGTATAAAATATTAATTCTGTATCAACATGTTCTCCGTATTACAAGCAAAAATTCCAAACAAAACTAACAAGGAAACACTGTAATTAATGATTTATTTATTTATATTGTCAGTACTAAAATATGGCAATGGAGCTTACATAGATGCTATAAAGCCAAAAGCTGAATGAGTCAAAATAACTAGCCATACCTTGTAAGAGGGACAAGACAACTAAGAAACGTGAAAATAAAACCATCTGTGAAAAACAACCTAGGGAGTAAACATCCAAACTGAAGCATGTCTTTACATGTCCCATACTATGCAAACATAATGAGAATGCAGCACTAAAAATGTTCAAAGCAGTGAGCAGGGATTTTTAACTACATCAATCCCTCTACAAGAGTAGTCCCTCTGGCATCATAAAGAGTACTCACTTGAGTATGGCTCACAGGAGTGAGATCAGAACACTAAAAAGAAGAAAAAAGGAAAGCTATGGTAAAAAAAAAAATAATTTAGTAAATGTAAAATAAACAGCTTTCTAGTTGTGGGGTTCCTGTTGCCTCAAGCAGATCTGGATAGGCACCCAGGAAAATCAATTGGTTGCATAATGACCAAGTTTATTTTACTTCTTCAAAGTCATCAGCATTCACGAGAAGAGGAGTGCTGGTTTGAATCAGGCATGTTGCAAACAGATGTTATGCAAGTTTCCCCAAACGGTCCTGCCAATGCATTGCAATCCTGAGTTATGACATTCACTAGAACTGCTGCAGTCTGGACCATTTTTTGGGCCACAGATTGATCTGCTGGTTTTCCCAAAATGGGGATGATATTTTTGTGAAGCATACAAAAACTTGAAGAAGATTAATATATTATTTTTAATTTTCAGGTCAACGGAATTTGGACACCATATCTGAGTTACATGGCCCATCTGTAGTACGGGACAGAAATGGAAAGTACATTACTTATCATCATATGTATGGTTGTGATACTAACTCTTAGCAAATATCATCTCCTGGTCCATTCCCACAATGTGTTTGGTAAGGGACTGTCTCTTGCAGTTTCCTTCTGTTCTTACTTTTGAAGGAGAAAAGGAAATGATTTCCAATACCAGTTTCAAAATCCATTGTAGGTTTTTAATTAACATACTCCTTTAGCCTACAAATGCATGAAATTGCTACATCCTTTCATAACCTTTAAACAAATAAATGAAGAAACAAAGGATACAAAACATAACAAAACGGATCTCATGCAGCAGAACAACTCTACTTTTGAAAGACCCTGCAGATTCTTGAACAGGAGATGAAGTACTGTTGCTACTGCACATTCAAAGCCCTAGAGAATATCAGAGGAGAAAAATACTGTAATTCCTGCACTGAAACACACTGTACTGTGCAGTATCTCATGAAAATGAAAATTTGTCGCGGTTCACAGTAGGAAAACTTTTGCTTGGAAATCTAAATAGCCCATTTTCTTATTATATAGCCTAATGTCATTATTGTGTACTTAGTACTTTGAAGCATATACTCTACCATTCTTTTTCAGGCTTTAATCTTGAAAAGATGTGGGAGTATGCAGGTAAAGTGGAATAACAGTTTTTGCATTTACTGTTCTTTACTAAAACATGATTGCACTTTCCATCTTTAAACAATAAAAATACTTTGATAAAGCTTGCTCAAGCCTAACAGCTTGAGCCATGTGATCAGTAATTTTACTCTACTATTCTTTCTTGTTAAAGAAGCAGAAAGCAACTGAAATAACTTGCCCAGCAGTGCCAAACAAATCAGTGTGAAAATCAAAAGGTTGGTACTTTGTCAGCTACAGTTCAATGTTTGTATTACTCAGCTACGTTTCTTTTACAAAGGTTTTGGTTTCAGGCTGACGTGCAAGCACTGTTGCTAAGTTCAAGAAAGGCCAACAAGCTGCGGTGAGAAGGAAGTGATTCTTCCTGCGCATCAGCAAGTAGGGATTGGATTATAGTTCATGAATAGTCTGAAAAGCATCTAGGCATCCAATGTACTCTAATACATACAATTTTTCTTCCCTGTAATTGGGGTTATTTGATTTGTGATAGAGGGAGGTGAGAGAAAAAAAGTGCTTTCCAGCCGAGCAATGAACAAGTTGAGGCTACTGGCCAAAATACAGAAGATGTTACTGGTGACTTGCACGGCAGGCGCAGCAAGGGCTCATTCCTGACAGCCTGGCCATCAAGATGATTTCCTAATAGATTCACCAGGCTGTGTAATAGTTTTCAATGGAAAATTCGGGGGATCCTATCCTTGGAGGGTCTGTTCGCCCCAGCTGTTGCGACAGCGATTGGAGCCAGTCCCCCTGGGAGAGCGGAGCCGCAGGCTGGAGTCCCCAGTCACGGGGCAGAGCATCCTTTTCGGCTGTAGAGGGTGCAGCCTTTCAGCCCCGCGACGCGGCCGCCGCTTTCCTGCCCCTGAACTTCTCACCTAAGCGCACCCTCATACCTCGCCTTCAGCCTTCAGCCTTCAGGAGGCGGCGGCGGCGGCAGCTCCATCGCCCGCCGGGAGCGCTGGACCAGGCTCACTCGGCGGCTTGCCAGCTCCTGAAAGGCTTCGGCCCTGGGCCTCAGAGGCCGCTCGGGCCCTGCCGCGGGGCCAGCGCCGCTGCCGCCCGGCTCAGCCGCTCCCCTCAGCCTGACAGGACAGCGCATCTCCCGCCCCGGCTCCCCTGGAAGCCGCCCCGCCTACTGCGTAGCCTTCAGTCACCGTTCCTCCGGTTGAGCGAGGAGTCTTGGCCGCGCTCGCCGGAGATCCGGCGGAGGGGCCCGGCGAGAGAGCGGGACCGAACTCTCCACCACCGCCGCGCTCCCGGGGGACCTCGCCGCCCCCCACCTCCCACCTGGGGCCAGCGCCAGGCCCATAGAGCGTGCCGGCGTCGTGCTAGAACGTACGCAGCGGGGGCCGCCTCTGCCTGCGCGCGGCGGCAGCGGCGCCGCAGCGCCCCCTCGCGGTAACCGGCGGCCTCGCTGCGGACCGAGGAGAGAAAGGGAGAAGGGGCAGTAATGGCGGCCAGTTAGTGCGAGACTGAGCCGAGGAGGCGGCGGCAGCGACGGGAGGAGCCGGCGCGGCTCTGTCTGTGGCTCTGCCCGGCGGACCGGCTTCCCCGCGGCACTTTTTTTCCTTCCTCCCCCTCCCCCCTTTCCCCCTTTCCCTCCCCTTCCCCTCCCTACCCGAGCCCCCGCCTGTCCGCCCTCCCTCCTTCCTCCGCGCCGGCGGCGGCGGCAGCGGCGGCGTCCCCTCGTGTGCCCCCTCCCTGGGGCCATGGTGAACACCAGGAAGAGCTCTTTGCGCCCCCTGGGCAAAGCGGCGGCCGCTGCGGCCGGAGCCGGCAGCCATTTCATCTCGTCCCGGACCCGCTCCTCCAAACGGGGCACCAAGGCAGATGCGGCCGGGCTGGAAGAGACGGCGGCAGCGCGGGTGAGGACCGGCGGGTTCACGGGGGACGGGGAGGGAGACGGCGGCGGGGGGGCAGCGGCAGCAGCGAGGGCCTCAGCCGGGGTGTCGCTGGGGACAGCGCCGCTACTGCCGAGGGGGGCGCCGGGTACGGGCGCTGGAGGCGGGGGGTGGGGGGGGCTGAGCCGGCTGTCGACTTGAGGGAAGGAAGAAGGACGGCGGAGCCGGCGGGGAGCCAGGGTGAGGAGAGACGGTTGGACCGTTGAGCCGGTGGAGAGCCCGGGGACGCGGGGGGCCGGCTGCGGAGAGCCGCCCACTGCGTCCCAACTGGGTTCCCTGCTCGGCGGGGGGAGACCGGTGCCGCTGACAGGGTATGGGGGCGGCCGGGGCCGCGGGGAGCGAAGTTGCTGCCCCGCCGGTGCTGGTGCCGGTGCCTGCGGCGCGCAGGGCCGGCGGCGGGCGGGGGGCCGGCGGCGGCGCGGGGCTCCCCCTGCGGCCGCGCCCGGGGCTGCGCCGGCCGCCAGACAAAAGTTGGGAGCTGCGCCCGCGGCAACTTCGCAGCCCTCCTTCATCCATCTATCTATCTATATATGTATATATATTTTCCCTTAAATGACCTCGTTTCCGCCGGAATTGGTGTTTGAGAAGGGTACCCCAGTTTTATGACACCCCAGCCCCCAAAACGGGAAGGGAGTAATTTTCCCATCAGGTTTAAGTTTATTGCTTTCCCAACGTAAAATTTCCAGTTTACTACAGTGGCTTCGTTTGTACGGGCTAATGGCAAGTCAATAGTGCGGCCTCATCTGGAAGATTAACATTTGGTAAATTCCAATTGGCAGAAAGAATTCAGGAGCCTGTTTTTTTTTTTCCCTTTGTTGTCTCTAAACAGATCTGTTGACAACAGCTGTATTTTTTAATTATAGGCAGGGCTTTTTTTCTTTCCCTTGGTAAAACTTGATGTATTGCTTTGAAGATTTAAATTAGTGGTTGTAGTTGCCTGATCTGCATATGTATTTTAAAAGCAATGTAAATATGGAAGTGAAAATTGAGGGTCAAAGCATTTGACAGTGATGTACCAACTGGCCATGTCCCAGCCTCTGCTAAGGAGGAAGTTAGACAAGCAGAAAAACAGCAGTAGCAGCCAGAGGCAGATCAGAAGGATGACACCTGGAACTGTCACGAAACCTTCTGCTCCATATTTTTAGTTTTAAAATACTAAAAAATCCCAAACAACCCCCAAAACAAAGCAGACCCTCCCCCCAAGCAAACCCCCCAAAAAACCCTGACTAGGTGTTCTATGCCTTCTGTGCTTCTTTTTCAGCTCTTTCATGGTTCACAGTTCTTCCCTTCCCCCACTGTACTTTTCCTCCTTGTCCCCTATTTCTTTCTCATTTAATTTCATTAGGCTCATGGGGATGCAGCACCATGGCTGTAAAAAGCTGTTCTGCTTGTTCTAGTGTGCAGTTTCTGTTTATTCATATCGTGGGTCTTGTGGTTTGTGAGGCAAAGTTTTAATGTAACCATTACTGACTTACTTTGCTGGGAGTTTACTGCTGCTGAAAAAAAACAACAGCTTAGGCTTCTTTCCGAATCTTTTTCATCTATGAATAGTATTCTTATACCACAAATAATTAAAATGTTTAAATTACGTTATTGTCATGGTGTAAGGAAAGGAGATTGTGCAAAACATTGTCAGATCTGTAAATGCATCCCAGGATGTTGCCCATGCTTCTAAAAAAGCATTTCTTCTGAAGTTAAGTGTTTGTTTTGGTCTGTGGCAGTGGGCTTGTTTCACTTCACAACAGGTCTCATGTATCTGAGGTAATTTTATTTTTAAGACGTGATTGCCAAAGGTGAGCAGAAGTTATCCTGGGAAAGGTTTTTATTTATTTATCTATTTCTCTTTCTCCCAGTGAATTTTGTAGAATATATATATCCCATTGTATTTTACAGTTGTCTTTGTACAGCTGTTTTTATTTCCCAGATGGTAACTATTTGTCAGTGATACAGCGTCTTTCTCTTGAGCTCCCGAATCTTCTTGAAGTAGTGCCAGAGGAGGATTTCAGCGAGTAGAACATGAATAAGTACAGCAGTAGGAAGACAAAGCCTTTGCTTTTGGAAGCAACTGTCAGGAGGCAGATAGTGAGGCTGTTTTGCGCAGAAAGTGTGCTTTTTTTTTTTTGCGCAGTTGTGTGTTGTTTTTTTTTTTTCCCAAAGTTGACTGGAACACTGTGTCCTTTTGAAATCTTTTGGGTGTCACGTTGGGAAACCAGCCTTACTATCAGCCATTAATCGGGTTAATGGGCAGCTAGAATTTGGAGCTCTGGCAGAGATGGTACACTTCTTGTTTGCACTGTGTGACTTCATTTTCTTCCGCAGAGGTTCTGACTCGGACTCCCAGGGAAATGCTCTTCAGTGGCAATGATTGTAATTACCTTTCAGAGTGTGTTTGAAAAGATCATCCATTTGTTCCTTATTAGCAACAGAAACTCAGTTAGCAATCTAATGGCATCCTGTAGGATGCTGATTAGACCAGATGAGGGGTTAGGAGTTGCTTTGCACCTTTTTTATATCTATTCCCTTTTCTCTCCTTCTCTTTTTTACTGCCAGGCTTTTCCCGGTATACATAGGGTTTGTTTTGTTTTGCATACATTTACAAGGACAAGCTTGAATCCCTCCTCTCCCAAGAACTGGTTTCTAGTCTTCCCATTCAATATTATGTTGAGTTACATATTAATAGTGTCCGTTTTTGTTTGATCTGAATCTGGAAGCAGCGCACATTCTGTGGAAATGGGCTATAATTGTCTAAATGCCTGTATTGTATTCTCTGTATTCCCTCTATAATACTTGCTCATCTTGAGAAAGCAATGATGTCAGTCTTTGAAAAGTAAACAGTTTTGAATTATTGATTGGCGACCATGCGTTCAGTTGATTGAGATAAGTACATGTGTGTCCACTAACCAGAAGCCAGATTAAAATGAGCAAAATCCCTCACTAAATGGATCAAGGACTCAGGAAGTTTATTCTCTGAAATGATGTCATAGTGGAATGCACAGAGAGGGTACTGAAGAGGACAAACTCGGCTATGTTTTCTTCCTGTTTCCAGGATTGATTTATACACTATATAATGGGAATTGAAGCTATCCTTATGTACATTTATATTCTGTCTTTAGATGAATTATATGTATTTTTTCCCTTCTAGCATTAAAACTTGGGAAGTTATACGGTTTTATATTAAACCATTCTGATGAGAAAAGTGCCTAAAAATCTTCCAAAGTTTTCAGAAACATAGAATTGTAACACGAGACTTAACAAATCCAGTGGACTTCATTCACACTATGAAAGAATTGAGAATACTGTGACCATAACTGATTAAATTTGTGCTTTAGATTTACTGATGTCTGCTGTTTTGAGATATTGAGCTGTGATTGTGGTAACATGTATTTGCAATTGAAATGGTTTTTCTCAGGCATCTGAAAACACAAATCAGAAATGTTTATCAAGAAAACTAATGAATTTATTGTAAAATAAACACTTAAAATTGTGTCAGCCTATTAGGCATTTTAGAAATGTATACAAGATTAGCTTAATTTAATTAGTCAAGAAAGCATTAGCAGTGCCTTAAGAGCTCCTTGAGGGCACTGTGATAATTGTAACACATGATCCTAGCTAAAAGTAGTACTGCCAACATCGTTCAACTTACTTGGTGGCAACCTAGAGCTCTCCATTGTACTTAATTGCTAACAGGAGCAAACACGGACTCGAGGGTTGACTTTGAGTGCAGTAGTGTGGGAAGTTATAAAGCTAAGCAGCATTTCCTTGCTCTAGTACCAGTATATTTTAGTGTCTCTTACTGTAATTTCTCAGTCTGTAACAATAAATATATTTTTTTTTTCTGATTTCTGGGTGATAATGCAGTTTTTGTAGCGTAAGCTCATTGATAGGCTTTACTTCTTAAAAAATATTTAATGGTCAGGTATCAAAAATACAGAAAATGAACTTAAAAAGAATTTTTACTTCTTTTAAAATACTAGCTTTCAGTGCACCCCTTAGAGCGTTCTAAAAATTAAATTTTCCTTTATGAGAGAGCCTGATTCAGATTAACATATTTCTTTGTTGTCTTTGCAAAGAGACTTACAGTGTTCTGGACATTCTCCAGCTTTAATTAAAGCTATAGAAAAAGTTAAGAGTTTCCTCCACTTGCTGGAAAAATTACACTTGCTGGCACCCCGCCCGTCCCCCTCCCTCCATCTAC
>WYDI02034010.1:25510-35937 GCA_009867235.2 Psittacus erithacus | reverse complement strand
TGTATTCTCTTCCCTTGTTATTTCCCTTATCATTATTATTATTGGTGGCAGCAGCAGCGGTTTGTGTTATACCTTAGCTACTGGGCTGCTCTTATCTCAACCCATGGGAGTTACATTCTTTCAGTTCTCCTCCCCATCCCTCCAGGAGCTGGGAAGGAGGCAGGGGGGAAGTGGGCAAACGAGCTGCGTGGCTGACTGGACTAAAACGACGACACACAGTCATGGCTCCAGCTCTGTAATCATAAAATCAATTCTAACTGAATGGACCTGGAATAGTTCAGGACTCCTACACCTATCTGGCAGAAATGCCAAAAGGAAACTTCCTCCACCAAGGGCCACCAGAATTCACTACTTTATTCCTCTACACTGGCAGAAAAATTGGCAGAGCTCCACTGACCTCTGTTTGTAGAGAAATGTAATTTCAACAGACTGGATGGAGAAGTTTCTGTATAAAATTCTTTTCTATGAAACAGACTTAAAAAGTTATGTATTTTTGAAGAACATGAATAAATTGTACTATTTTTCTAAGTTAAACAGAGCTTTTCAAATTTTGTGACCCTTCTGATTAGATAAAAAAAAAAAATCACATCTCACAAAAAAGTATAAGCTGCAATTCTAGAAGCTACATTAAAGGAATTAATATCTTCAAATGAAACTAGTTTACTCATCATTCACATCTCATTTACTCCTTCATAATTACTCCAGTAACATTGATCAGGATGGTAGTTTCCCTAAAATACTACAAGGTACTTCGCCAGGTAATTAATTGTATCACTTGTATGGTAACTGCTCCAAGTTATCCAGGAAATATCCAGAATTTAATCATTATTGCTGCAAACAGCTGTACAGTTTGTCAAAAGGCCTACATGGGGGCCTTCAAACAAATTTACAAGTAAAGCTTCATAGAGAAACTAGCATCCTCAAGGGATTAAAATACTATCCTCATTTGTGAAACCTTGTATAGGTGTCTGCCAGCTCCTGTTCCTCAAATGGCAACTGTGACTCAAGGTAGAAAGCTATCAAGTTTGAAGTGACAGAAGTATGTTGGCTAAAGGTTACTTGGTAGTAGTCTACCTTCTCTACAGACATTAGAGAGACACTTTCCCTAAACAGAAAATAAGAGCTGGAATGTAATTCAGCTGTTTTGATTAGTCTTGCCCAGGAATGCACCCCCCTGTTAGGGAGTTCGATTCCCTAGATCAGATTAGATTTTCTCTATCTCTTGCTTTAGTGCATCTCACCAATTCCAACAACAGGGAAATCATAAAGAAATTTAGTCATGTTCTCTAGGTTCACAGTACATCTTTAGACTTACTACAATTTTATCATGGATATAACTGTAGAAAGTATATCGAAAATTACCAAGCTAAGTCACATCATTGACAAAATAATCACTGGTGTAACTCCATTAAGTTCAGAAAAGATGAACTGCATTTTGTAGGTTTTTTTTAGATGAACTTTTTAGATTCATTTTAGATGAATCACATATTAGCAACTCAACCCAGCATTACATGGGAAAATTGCATGTCTATAAAACTACTCATTAATATACAATTCAATCAAGAGAGTAATTCTACAGAAAGGACTGTAAGGGTGGAGTTTCAGAGTTTCTTGAAAGGAAGAACTTGTTTTCCTTAGGTCAAAAGTATCCATGGAGCCACTGTATTATAGAAGTTCATGGAATTACACCAGAAATTAATTTGGTTTTCAGTGTTCGGAGCATAAACAATAGCATTATTAATGTGTTCAGACCTCTGGTCTTAATAAACTGATCAGATTATTCTATTCACAGGCTTCACAATGATGAGGATCATTATGTATTGTCAAAAGATTCAGCACATAGCATTCATAACAATGAAGCTTTGCTGAAGTATCCTAATGTTAAAGGCTGATAAATTAAGCAGCCTCAGAATTCTCATTAAGTATGTCAAGCTGAATTGCTGTGTGTTTTGCCTTAGCTAATGGGTTGGGTGACCAACAGCAATTCACAACTGAGAGCATAGTAAGATTATCTTATTAAGGTAGCTGAATGAGTGTTTAGAAAGGTGCCAGGCAGAAAAAGCTGCTCAGGTTTAAAGTGGGCTGCACATATTATAGAATGCAAATACTTCTAAAAAGAAAGTTGCTTTCATCTACTTAGAAAGAGACAGACACAAACAAGTGAGGAAAAAAAAACGTATTTCCAATGGCTAATGCAAAACTGAAGTTAATTCTTTCTTGGTTACGGCTAAGTGTGATTCCTACTGCTTGTCTTCTGGTTTCAGGCACTGATCCCATGCCCAAGAGCTCTCCCTATCAATTTTTCCTTCCAGATAAATGTTAAATATCACCATTATCACCTATATTTCCATTATTTTTCGAGCAAATACTCTCATAATTCATGTTTGCTGGTAATGCCTTAATTTTTTATTTATTTTTCTTTTTCTCTCCTGAAAAGAGCTTTGTGTTTCACAAATCCCATCTCCACACACAACAGAAGCAACGAAAACACCAAAGATTGAGAAACAGTCATAAAAACATTATTGCTCTGTGGACTCCTTACAAAAGGCCTAGACCACTTTCCAGCCCTGCTAAGCGTCTTCTGAGATACCCGGTCTGGTTTTATTGAGAACAGTTAAAAGACTGATGACTGATCTTTCACCCTCACTGTTATTGAAGCTTTAAATACATTTAGACAAGATGAAGAGAGAGGATCCTATTATTCTTATTATATTAAAAAGCACCAGGAGGCCTGCATGGATTAACAAGGAACTTCTGAACAAAATCCAACAAAAAGGAAGCCTTCTCAGAGTGGAAGCAAGGACAGGTGGCCTGAGGGGAATATACAGAAATTGTCCAGGTAGGCAAGGATCAGGTTAGGAAACCTGAAGCCCTGATAGGAGTATATCTGCTCAGGCATGCCAAAGACAAGAAAAAAAGCTTTTATTGATATGTTGATAAAAAAAGGAAAACTAGGAAAAATTGTGGGCCCTCTCTGGAAAGAAACAGGAGAGCTGATTACCCAGGATGTGAAAGAGGCCAAGGTATTCAATGACTTCTTTGTCTTGGTCTTCACTGACAACAACTCCAGCCACACTGCCCAAGTGACAGAAGGCAAAGGCAGGGACTGGAAGAATGAAGAACCTACTGTAGAAGATCAGGTTCAAGACAGTCAAGAACCTGAAGGTCCATGGAACCTGATAAGATGCATCCACAGATCCTGAGGGAACTGGCAGATGAAGTGCCCTCTTCATCTATCCATCACTATCCATCATATTTGAGAAGTTGTGGCATCTCAGTGAAGTTCCCATTGACTGGAAAAGTCGGAATATAATCCCCATTTTTAAAAAGGAAGACCTGGGGAACTACAGGCCAGTCAGTCTCACCTTGGTGTCCAGCAAGATCATGGTGCAGATCCTCTTAGAAACTACGCTAAGACACATGGAAAATAAGGAGGTGACTGGTGACAATCAACATGGCTTCACTAAGGGCAAATCATGCCTAACAAATTTGGCGGCCTTCTACAACAGGGGTTATAGCTTTGGTGGATATGGGAAAGTGACTGCTGTCACCTACCACGACTTGTGCAAGGCATCTGATATTGTCCTGCACAACATCGATGTCTCTAAATGGGAGAGGCAAGGATTTCACCAATAGACCACTTGGAACTGGCTGGATGGTCACCACTGCAAGCTTAGAGGTACAAGGACTTCCTTCTAGTAAAGCAATTTCCCATTAACTTTTTTACTCTGACATTAATAAAGCAAATTGTTCTGTTTTTAGTGGATTGACAATGTGCATATCAAGTGTGGGCTGCAAATTTTGAGATTGTTTATCTGTCTCATCTCAATAGTGGGTGAAGATACACCCCCTCCTTCTTTATTCCTGTATTACAGCTATATGGATTGGTATTGACACCCCATAACATCCTAAAATATTTCAAATGCTTGTCTTGATCGCATACAATTAAAAATGGAAATGAATTTTATTACAAAGTTCTTCTAATGTAGGTTTCATTTCTCATTGTGCCTGACTGTCCTAGTATTGTCTGTACTCTGGTTTAAGTCAATGCATGAACATGAGCTTTGGAACTGGGGTGTGTCGAGTGGCTGTGATTTATTCTCTGTGTACTCCAGCAGTGTTCAGACAGTGCAGTGGATCTAGGCCAGGAATCATGATAACTTGTAAGTTATGTAGTAAGCATATCAAGATTCATATAAATAAACAGAGTTCCTTACAGCATTCTTAGAATATATATGATTGTGCAGAGGCATACTCTGGCTTAAGTTACAATCCACTTTTCAAAAGCTTTCAAAACTGGAGAAGGCACTGACATTCAAGACCCTAGAATGGGACAGAAGGTATGATTTGGAGTATAATTTCCTTCCCCTCAGCAAGCAGATATATGTTTCAAAATAGAAATACCACAAAGCAATTTACTAAATGATACAAAACTCCTGCAATACAAAGTCTAGTTAATAGCTTTATTCACTGTGGCTCAGAATAATTAAAAAACATTACTGCCAGTGACAACTGCTTTGAACTTTGTTAAATCTTGTGATGAACCCATCCCTATCAGTTCATCATAGGAGTGCTGGGAGGATTGCTCAATGCAATATCTTCCAACTGTCACTCAGGAGCTCTGCAGACTGTCCCCCATGGTGACCTTACTGACAGTTGTAAAAAAAAAAAGTAATTCACTGTATGTTAAATGTAGATTTTTCTGGCTAATGGCATGGTTGATCTTTAACTCTTACAGTGCTGAGGATAGTCTGCATTAGCTTTTTCCTGATTTGTTGCACAGGTACCTTTGTTGAGTGTTAAAATTCAACCCACAGAAAACTAAAGCACTGTAGGAATAAGGTGTAAAGAGGTCTCAAGTTACAAGGACCAGATTCCCTTCAGAGGCTTTCAGTTTTATCCCAGCCCAGGATAAACTGCTCCTGCAAATTCACTCTAAACATTACAGAAGTACTGAACTACAAGATACAGAAGCAAAGCTGAACTCTGAAAGCATTCTTAACATTCAGCTCAAATTCTGACTGAGGCTGTTCTTTAAGCGTACAAGCAGAAAGCCTCTGTAAGATGGCAAGGTCTTTAAAGAAAGAAATTCTTAGCTTCAAGCTTGTCTTTTCATTTTAAGTTAGCTGAAAATTGTCAACTTGATACTGGACATTGTATGATTCAAAAAGAGGCCTCAAAAAGCCATCCCAGCTCTAAGACAGCAAAGATACTCTAATAACATTCTTTGGCCATGGACA
This sequence comes from Psittacus erithacus, assembly GCA_009867235.2. NCBI lineage: Eukaryota > Metazoa > Chordata > Aves > Psittaciformes > Psittacidae > Psittacus > Psittacus erithacus. Next base: position 30,697 of record WYDI02034010.1, on the reverse strand, counting down.
GATGACTTCCAATAGAGAATGGTAACAAATCTTTGACAGCAATAGCCTTTTAAAAGGTATCCTCAAGAGCTTGTCTTTGCACTGTACAGAGATAATACGAAACTTTTGAATCACAGAAAAACCCTAAAATTGCATTGGAATTCAAGTAATCCCATGCCTATGATTTTGAAAATTAACAGTTATTTTTCACCTGTCTGCCTAAAATGTGACCTCTTATTTTGGTAAAATCCATTGTCATTTTGCTCTTTCAAAAAACTGATCCCAAGTTACCAATTATTTCACATAGATCTCCTTTAACATAAATTATGGAACACAGTATGCACTCTCCTTTCATCTTTTAAACTAACATAGTCCCCAAATACTCATATCACTTGGGAATAGACAACTCAAAAGTTTGCCATGAGAGAATCCATTGTTTCAGGATTCAGTGCAGTTCCTGATTTTGCTGTCTTTCAAGGTCTGGAAGAGTACCAAGTATTAAGACCTTTGTCTTCAGTATAGGACTGTGAAGTCTCAATGAGTTTTTAAATCTGCAGATAACAAAGCTTGTAGGGACTATAAATAAGCTGGAGGACAACCTAGGAATTCAAATGAACTTGACAAATGGGAAAGCAGATGCGCAGCACAGGATGTTTATTCAGTTGGGACAAAGGCAAGGTTCAGCACTTCAGCATGAAAATTAGCCATGCAAATGTAGGATGTGGATAAAGTAGGTAGCAGTTTTACAGGAAAAAAAATGAGGTTTGGTATACACCAATAATAAACATGAGTCAGTAATGCTACATTGCTGAGTGAAAGCCAAATACACAACTCAGACAACTGAAAATAGAAGACAGTCAAGATTCATCAGGCAATCTTTCCCTATAGACAGAACATATAAAGGTTTAGCTGGAGCATGCTATCCAGCTCTTTGATCTCCAAGAAACATGGACAAACTGGATAGAATAAAACAAGGGCAATGAAATAGCCAGGGTTTATTACCTATGAAGACAGAAGCAGTTTGGATTGTTCAGCTCAAATAGGAGAATGAAGAAAATTTATGATAGTCTATAAATATGTCCAAGTATTTTGCAAAACAGAAGGAATTAGTATGTCCCTATCTGTGGTCAACAGGATAAGAAAAGCTTAAACTGCAATAACAAGGATTCTATTTCCTCTCCAGAAAATAAGCCTCCAGTTCAGCCTTTCAGTGTCTTACCAACAGGAGTGATATGGACATAATCTCTAATATGAAATCCTTGAGAACAGGTGAAAGAAATGGCTGTTAGGATAATGAAGGTATAACAGATCCTGTCATAGTACTTCCTAAGGGCCCTTCCAGTTTTGCTTCTATTAAAAACCTAACAAGTACACATTTATACATGAGTGAAGTAGAAAGTAAAGGCAATAAAAACTTGTCAAGAAATCTTCCACGACTTTTTTCCAGTTTTCCTTAATTGTGGCAGAAGCATACAGGAAGTATATACCAGGCTCTAGGTTTCAATGAATGCTTGGTATTAGAAGAAAAACAACCAGCCAATATTGCCAGTTTGTGTTGCCATACTACACTTGGGTTTTCTGCCTTCAAAAGAACACTGAAAATTTATATTTAACAGTTTAGTCAAAGCAATAACCTGACACTACTGATTCTCATTACTTACCTACTGTTTTATTCCCATGAACACCACTTAGTATCCGTACTCTTGAATAAGGTAGGCACACACCTTCAGACTGTAAAAAAGTAGTAAGGGGATACTTGCCTAGTAAGGGAGCAACTCCTCATTTCTATTCATTAGTTAAGAGAGAAGCCTTGAGTGAAGCACTACAATGTCTCCAAACAGAAAAACAGGAATGACACCCGAGCAGAAAACAGTTTCTCCAGACTTGCTCTGCAAAGAGCACATTGTCTAGTTTTTCAGTTGGGGAGCCTGGTATTTTGGAGTGGGTATGTGAGTTTGTTTCGGGGTTTTTTGTTTGTTTTTAAACAGGGTGAATAGCATCCAATGTTTGTAGACCTCATCTGTAGACATCACAGCACATTGGGCTGAATTACAAGTCAGATATTTTGCTGCAATGCAGAAACTCTGTACAGATGGTATAGAGAGCAGAGGACAGTAAATTATAGGACTGAATGGTAGAGTTGTGCCATTCCATATTTCAGAAAAAGTGGTTGCTTTCTAGGACTACAGCAAGTATTAAATGGAGAAGTCAGGAAGACACACAGGTTTAAGAAACATGTAAAATACAAAAACTCAGGTGTTTTTGATAGTATGCACCATCTGAAAAGGTGATTTTGCTGCCTCATGAGAGGATCATTCTAGAGCAGAAAATGTCAGAGGTAAACATCACAACAGACAAGCAAAGCCAAACAGAAACAAGCCCTTAGAGTTATCAAATTAAGCTTGGAGTTATTTATAAAAAGGAAATATACAGAGCTGTATTTCAACAGTAAGGGTTTGTTGTAGGCAGATGGTCTGTGGTGCTGCAACAGTATCTATATTTGATATCCATTTAAAAAAATCCCTCACACCTAAGCTACTGTTTTGAATTGAATCTCTCCTATCATTTAAATTCTTTTCATTGATCTAAACATGCTGAGGATCTTTCAAGAAAAATCACCACCCAAAATAGTCCTAACACCTTGTACAGCAAATGGGACAGCAAGAAAATATATCTCCAACTCAACAGAATGCAAGGCAGTCAGCTACCAATCTTCATATAATGTTTTCTTGGCTATAGTGTTTTGTAAATTAGATGTTTTGAAAGGAGTTTGTATGTATAAACACAGCAAGCAGTACTTAGTTAATCCAGAAATGTATTTGCTTTAAGGAACAGTTCTACCACATGGTGTTAAGAAATCTGTCAGGATTTTAGAAATTCAGAAATCCATTCTGCAGAAGAGCTTTAATTTCTGTTGCCCTGAACTTTCATAGTCTCAAATTTCAGGATACCTATTGGCAAATACAACAACATTGGTTCAGATAAAGTGTGATTTATTGTTAAAAACACAGCTAGACAGGGATTAGACTTCAGGACATTTTCCTCTTGAGAATGTGCTCATATGCTTAATTCCTCTCAGAATTAAAGGGTATTATTTGCATGCTTCCCAACAGACTATATGCCTTTTAACTTTATTGTAATACAGAGATTCCATTTCAAAATGAGTGGGTGTTAAATATAAAAGCATTGTACATAGTACTTCAGGTTACCCAATGACACAAGTAACATGACTGCACCATGCCGTAAGGGTTCAAAGTACAGCTTCGCGGAGATTTAATTCAGAAGCAGTTTCCATCCTTTCTATACCATTTGTAAAGCCATTAAAGTATTTGTTCTTACTCACTTGTAGTTGCTGTGTTCAACTAAAAGGCTATCCCTTATTGTATGTGTCAGAATCAAGTCACATTCTCCTGCACTAGGACTTGCCAAAAATCAGGTAGTACAAAGAAATGATACCAGAAACATCTCCATGCTTTAAAATGGTTAAGTCAAAATGTTAAATACATTGCGTTTACATCTTGCTTTGAAGAAAGGAATTATGACAGGAAGACTGTATTGCTATGTTACTTCTTCATATCAGTCACTAATTTTATACAGCTTTGGACAGTTAACATTTATGTCTCAATTCACCTCTGATGGATGTGAGGCTTAACTAATGACTGTTCACTATTTGGGAGCATCATTAGAGAATAAAATGAAAAGGCAAATAAATAAAAAATTGGAATTTGTGGGTCCGTTCAGATACCTGACACCATGCAAATAATCAAACTTGTAAAAAGGTCCACCTAAAGCAAGAAAAAACTTCATGTCTTCTTATCTCTTACTACATTAGCAATGAAGCAACATATTACACTTACCTGAGAGTATAATCTGGTCCAGAAGTCATAAAAATTTAGAGTAACAGGAAATATTTGACAAAGCTGCACTTTCCTCAAAGTTTGAGTTGAATGACACTTCCAGGGAGAAGAATGAAAGGTAGAGCTAAGTAAAAAGCTTTCCTGAATAATTTTAAAGCTCTCTTACTATCACCACAATAAAGAAATTACTACTGATCTAGATTTGCATCCCATCTATACGCAGTAACAAATGAACACATAACAGAAAAATCAAATCCTTAAATGACTTTTGAACAAGAATGTTACTTATGAAATGTTAAGAGACAGTTTCCAGACAATATCTGTGAGATAAAATACAGACTTTTTTTCCCCATTCTCTTCAAGATGAAAGAAGACTTGATTCAAAAGTTACAGAAAGCATTATGCAGAGGAAAAACATACCTAAAACAGTACTCATTGCAGCCAGTTGGCAACACAAGCTCCTTCCCTGAGGGATGCTCAGGTTGAAGCACTCAATCCAGGGGACAGACAAAGCTGAGGAAGTGACATCCCCTTATCTCTCCTACAAGCCTATGGTAGGCTGATCCTGGTTGCCTGCCATGCGCCCACTTTGCCATTCCCTCCCTTCCTCAACAGGGTAGGGAGACAAAGCAAGGTTAAAAAGCTAAGGGGTAAAGATAAAGACATAGAAATTGCTTGCATATTAGTGCCATAGACAAAACATAACTGAACTTAGGGAAAATTAACTGAATTTACTGCTAATTAAAATAAAATTAGCCAGCAAAAAGCATAGACAAAACTTAAACCACCTTTCCCTATTTACTCTAGACTCCATTTCCCTCCCTCATTGCCAGCTGCTCTCGCTTCCTAAGAGAGACAAGACATTGAGGTGAGGATTAGCACACAACAGTACCTTCTGTAGCTCCCTTCTTTTTGCAGTTTTTTAATGCTCCAATGCGTGCCCTCTCCACAAGCCACTGCTGCTTCAGAATGAAAGAGCTCCTGCACAGGCCTATATACACAGGCCACAGTTCCTGCTACAACCCTGCTCTTCCACAGGCACCTGGGCAAACAGAAATTTACTACATCATAATCACCTCCTTTTGCTTAAATACCAACAGGTATGCATTTTCAACACTTTTATCTGCTTTCCTCATCACCTGCAGGCTGATTTTGCCCTTAAATAGGTCTCTCCTGAGGTGCTACACCTGTAACTGAATAGTACGTTAGTGCTCTTCAGTGAGGCCCTTGAGGATGGCTGGAACTGGCTGCATGTAAGAGATCACTCTGCAGCTTCCTGCCACCAGCATCTCACTACATAAACCCAACGCAGCCCAGGGGAGCTGTGGCATAGGTCTGAACTGCTAACTGA
>WYDI02034010.1:8051-25410 GCA_009867235.2 Psittacus erithacus | reverse complement strand
TCCTGCCACCAGCATCTCACTACATAAACCCAACGCAGCCCAGGGGAGCTGTGGCATAGGTCTGAACTGCTAACTGAAATCCCACCAGTAGTCCTAATAATCCTAAAGCTGGGGGTTTTATCTGAACTAGTGGCTCTGGGCCACTTACCCAGGGCACCCACAAAAGGTGGGATGTTCCCTTTTCCCACCTTCATGCTGCACCAGCAAGCAACCCCTTGGCCTAAAGTGTGCTCTGACAGAAGCTGCTCTTTAAATCACGGCCTTAAAGATTTCTATTTAATTAGGGCATTTCTCCTTTCTCACTTCAAACTGGTTATTTCCAGCTGTAGTGCTCAGAAGACGAAAGACCTGTGGATAGTGATATTTAGTAAGCGGTAAGCGTGGATGAGAATGATCCTTGTCTTTCTGGAATGTGGTCTCACTCCGTTTTTATTCCAAAAATTCAATGCCCGTTTGATGCCTAACCAGATTAGCAATTAGTTGTCAAGGTACAACTAAAATGGCAAAATAAAACTTGTAGATTTAAACAGCCTTTCTATGGTAGCTGAAATTGTGCTGCTTAATGGATAGAACAGGTTGCAGTAAAAATGAGTTGATTGTGTATCCCCAAAAAATTGGTTCTTGGAAGATCAATAAAGCACAATATATTCAGGAAATAACATTAAAAAAATATTAAATCACAGGTCTTTCATTGCCCTTAAAACATGAGCATAAAATATAAATCTCTTTAGGAATACACCAAATTTAGACTTGGATGTAGCTGGAGAAAACAGATGTTGAAAGGGAGATTTTTGTTTAGAATAAATCTTCAGAACAGCCAAGCTGACTGACTTTCATAAAGGCTACTTTTACTGGAGAAAAAAAATGTTAACTCTCCCTGGTGCTTTGGATGTTTGGGTTTTTTTGGTGAAATATCTCATTGTCTTCATTTTACAGCCACAGACAACAGTGCCCTCTCATCAGGACAACATAGATAAAGAAGGTAAAAAAAATTTTTCTTAAAATTAATCCATTTCATTGAGAATTTGAACGAAAATGTCCTTGAGGTGGTGCTCTGATGGAAGCGTAGATGGGATGTTAAAAGCTGTGTTGTTGCTATTTTTTGAGATATGATGGACTTAAATTGGACATAAAGTATCCAACAAACCTTTGGAAGGTAAAATGATTTGGTAAACAAGAGTGTTGTGTCTATGTTACCACAGACACAGACTCCCTGATTTCTCAATAAGCAGGTGCAGATCACATTTACAACTTTTTTTGGTGTGAAATAGTATGCTACCCATGTTCATTCATAGAGACTTTTGCAGTTTGACAGTTAAGCTTTCTGTGTTTCAATACCTTGTAATTTTATACAAGGTCTTTGGCAAAAAATATGATGGAAATTAGTATTCCTTTTGCAACTCTGCTTCTGGATAATGACATAGAAAATACTTCCATTGTGCAAATTAATCTTTTGGAGGGATGTGACAGACTGATATGAACTGTCTCGCTGTCAAATTTTAAAGCAGTATCTCATTTTTCTTTAACTTCTTATAAGTGCTAAAATCCATTATTATGTTTAAATAGCAAAGTAAATTAGAAAAATAAACTTTATTAGCTTTACTTACGTGTCCATTTTATGATGGTAATACTTGAACACAAATTGCAAGCCCAGCGGGCTGTGCTGCCAGACTTCTTTGCCTCCAGGGTCTTCTGCTGTCTCACATCCAGCTTCTTCTCCCAAGGTGCCTTCCTGCAGAGATGCCCAGCAGCCACTCTGCCCCAGAGCTGTGTTGATGCATAGGGTTATTCTGGCCCTGAGGCATTTGCCTTTGAACTTCAGGAGGTTCCTGCTAGTGCACAGTTTGCTGATGTCCCTGTGAAGGTCAGCCTTTGCCATCCATTGCGCAGACCATCCCTCTCCTTTTCCGGATAACCCACACACTTCACACAAGGCTATTTTATCCTGTCATACAGGCCACTAATGGATATGAATTAAGTATCTGATTTTAGGGACAGAAGTCTGAACACAGGATTTGAGAGTTCACTATTTAACTAGAGGAATAAGCTTATACTTTCTAAAGCAAGGAACTGTATTCATGATACAGATATGTGGCAATTGAACAGGATTACAGTGGGTGAAACTGTCACAGACGGTGAAGCAATTTTTTCAATAAATAGACCAAAAAAATCAACAAAACTTCAATACATTGGTCTAGGAAATATGAAACTTTTACAAAGAATGACTCGTTATTCACCATTCTGAGAAACTTTTTAAGTGTTAGTGATAGAAACGTCTGGCGCTCAAATCTGAAGCTCCAGGAGTAACAGGTTTGCATTTTGTCATTGTCTGTGTGATATAAAAGGACAAGTAGAATAACAATACAGCAGATATTAGAATTTTCACAGTTAGCAGCCTGCCTGTCACACCCCTCATTATCTTACTTGCATACAGATGGCTTTCACAAGATTTTTCCCAAGTATCATGCAATATTGAAATGCATCCTATAAAATGCTTTACCATATGTTTACAAATACTATGTACATAATAATTACATCTTGGCTGAACGAGAGGGGCATTTGCACATAGAAGCTGCCAGTTATCTCTCTAATGGACAATATTATATATATATAAACACACCTTATAATTAATTGTAAGTGAAGATTACTACCAGGAGAGGAGTTGGTTCAGCACAGTCTGACAGGCTTCATATAGATGCATTTAACTACTTAAACACAATTTGGAAAGTCAGTAAATATAATGTGGATACATACTTTGCTACTACAAATACGTAGCCAGTCACTTATCTCTTTAAGCCCTAATTAATGTTTTGGGAGTAGTAGAAGTACTGTAACAGGTAATTCAAATCAAATACTGATACCAAAACAGTAACAATGAAATAAATATTTTGGTAAATGCCAAGTCTAAGGGCTGCAATGATGGGAACTTTTGGAAATAGTGGGAACAGCTGCCCATCAAGAGAAATGCTCTTACATATATGCTCAGTGAAAGATGTGGTGTAAATTGCTGAGATACCAGTGACTTGAGATGCACGTTTTCTTATTAACAAATGAATTGTAAAGTTACTGTAGTACTTTGTAGCTCTTAATTACACAGAGCAAGAGTCAACAAGCTGATGGGCCAGCAAGAACCAAGTATGCAGAATAGATTGCAAGACATGGAGCTAGTGAATGCAAGAAGGACAAGTTTACCACACTTCCTGCCACAACAGCCCAATTGACAGCTGATTCCTTCTGTAATTCACATAACATGCTGCAATTGAATTACCTGGTTTCTGCCTGGCAAAGGGAATGGCTGGAAATCTGGCAATGTATTCCTACCATTTTAATGCCACTGTATAACATTACTATTGCATTTATTACTGGCTCCCTCAAGAAATATGCATAGTTAGATCTGTATTAGTATTTTTCTATTATGTGTAAAGCCTTTCCTGATCTTCTGGGTAAATTTACAACTCAAAGTTAGAAATATCCTCATTAGCAACCTGTTTACATTTATATTTTGCATATTCTTAATGATGGAAAGGATTGTTCAGAAAAGCACTGAACTTTGGTCTCAGACTGAAAAAGAAGAGGTCATGCCCATGTATTTTGCTGCTGCTTCTTCCACTGGTTAACTACCTTCAACTAATATCCCTAGAACTGCTGAATATGAATTTGTTTTTATCTTTGGCACTAGTTCTTCGCCCTTTCTACTAACTCACAGAATGTTCTGTTGTAAACAAGTCACATCTTTGTTTTGATCTCTGTTTAATTTTTTTCTTTAAAGGACTTTTGTTGTCTCAATCCACACAACATGATGGTGACTCTGCTCTGTGACCTGTTATTTTCTCTCACTGTATGAGCTCTGTAGTAGCCATTAACTCTGCATTGACAGATGTCCCAGAACAGAGGTGCTGAATTACTAAGGCACAAGTAAGCATTCAGAAAATGCACTATATGAATCTCAAATAGCACCTAATTAGACATTATGGCCTATTCAGCATCCAGTTAGCCTCAGGTAACAATCACAGTCCACAGTCGTGCTGTGCTAAGAACCATACAATCACATTGTTAGATTCACTTCTGAAAAGCTGTTGTCCTGTGTAACACATAAGCCTGAAAATAAAATCGTCATGTGGGAAATTTCTCAACAATTCTAAATACTTTAGAAACAAACTAATAAATACGTCGTTTAACAAAGAACACCCTTTTTGATTGATGCACATCTTTAGTCATTAACATGGAATAGCTGGAATAGCTCTGTTTATCTTCTATGGAAATGCCAGTACAATGTAACTACCTTTCATCAATACATCAGTCCACATCTTGAGAACTCTTTCAGAGGAATTCATGCCAGAGATGTGTGTGCTGAAACTGGTTACAGCAATCATTGTTAATCAGTCATTAAAAAAGAGAAAATGACATTCGCAGACATTTTGTGAACAGCACAAGAAACCAGACATTCTAGGATAAATTATTCAAAGCTGTCATTTACTTCCTTACACATGTTCTGCAGAAACTTCCACAGTGTTTCAGATGAGATGCTGCAAGAAAGGACACTGACTTCTCTCCTGAATTCTGTTTGAAGCCTACAAGGTACATGGATGCCTGTGTCACACAGGCACTTCTAGAAAATGGTTTGGACACATATTTTACAGGCTGTATGCAGTAAAATGCACAGGTACCTGTTCTACACTTGTAAGGATTAAAAAAGCTGGAAGAAAACCCACCTACTTAATTAAAAATAAAATGTCTCACTAATGCAGCATCACTTTTATTTTGTTCTCTCTAATTTAGTAATTACAGGAATCATCACGCCCTAAACTGACTCTTCTGAACATCAGACTTCTCATTGTGTAGAGTGGTTTGATATCAAAATACATTCATTGACTAGCTGCAAAGCTGAAACACCACTCACTGTTCCCCATGTATCTTTGTTTAGTGGCTCTGCACAACAGATGGAATTTTATGTCATGCAGCATTAGGCTACTGTTAAATTTTAATTTCAATTAATGGTCTTTATACTCTTTCTTTATGCACACCAGGGATATTTTAGGCATCCATTTCCCTTCTAATTAGCTTTTATTGCTGAATTCATTCTGAATCTCTGGAAGTCATTAGATTCTCAAACATTCACAGCTGAATTTACTTACTCTCTAATAAAATTAATTAGTCCCTTACAAAAAATGGCTAAATTTGGTCTACCTCTATACATGTAGGTAAGTACTGAATGTCTACAGTTTCTAACTATCTCTTTCTAGTACAGTATCTCTTTTAACACTGACTTTCATTCTTGTTATAAACAGCACTGTTTCTCAGGTTGATGCTTGGTCTACACAACTTGAAGCCTATTTCAAGGGTTTTGTCTCCTAGATTATGGCACAACATCATTTATACACTGACATCTGACGAAAAGCTGTTACATATTGTGAGTTTCCTTAGAATATTGTGTTCACTGTAATGCTGCATGGAGCCCTAGAACCTAGGGCAGAGGCAATTTCCACAAACACTGTTTGAGAAACTCAGATGATGTAGGCTGACAAATTGCATTACATATAAAAACTTTTAATTGGTCTGATTGATAGAAAAGAAACAGCCAAGGTAATGCAAGGAAGAAAGAAGTAAAAATATCCCGCTCCCCACTGATTTACTAGAAGAAAGGGTCAAACATTTTTTTATTTCTGGGAAAGGGGAAAAAATGATGCTTTGCTGCATGACTGCTCTTTGTATTTCTTTGTATTTTTTAACATTTGGAAAGTTGCTTATAAAAAGCCTTGTGTAGCTTAGTGGCACAACAGCATTAAGCTCTAATATATCATTGTGCTATAACTAAGAAAATTGAAAAGTACACCTTCAGGGGACAGGCAATGAAAGATTTAATTTGTATGGATTACAGTGGAATATTTATGACACCAGTCAAGAGTCTGCAACAACTTTTGTGGTTGTCTCCCATTTTAAGACGTGCAATTTTTATGTGGTTATTATATGGCTGCAAAACACTGATTTGTATAATATTGTAATATTTGTAAGATTCAGAATTTAATTTAGCATATAATCAGTTTCTTTTATTTATACTTTTCATACTATCAGCACACAAACCGCATTACTTTTAAAAACTGAGCATGAACATGATATAGACGTTTATATCTATTCATGCATCTAAATAAAGATGTACATTCGTAGTAGAAACAACACATATCACATATATATGGTTGTATACGTACTGTTATCATATTTATGGGCATAGGAGTGCAGTGATAACAGTATGTTTCTAGTCACTTTCTACAGCCAAGTGCACATCAGGTAATCATTGACTTCATTCAAATTCATAATTTCAAAGGGCTTGACTTCACAGAGGTGACACACCTTCCTCACAGGCAAGAGACATTCTGATAGCAGACAAGCAGCTAAAGTCAGGAGACTTTAGCATACAGGCAAAGGTGTAAATACTGCTCAGAAGCATACAGGTAGTGCAGGGTAAATGGTGTCAGTGGAAGCCTATTTATGTGAGAAAGAGTTGTGGCAGCTAAGGTTGTGGTTTATTTCCTTGTCTAATTTGGCATTCCTATACTATTCACTCTGAATTTACTCCAAATTCCCTTTTTAGTCCACATGTTGCCAGAAAGCAACAGTGCGTGGCTTTGTTCAGCTTATTCCCCTTTGGCTCTTCCCTGTTTGGCTAGTTCATGCTCTTGCAAAGCCCAAACCTCTTCTATCACTGCAACAGGCTTAAGTGGATGCGAACAGAAGTGCAAAGCTGGCTTGTGTGCTCATGAAAAAGTACACAAAATGAAGGTAGAGCTCCAAAAATGTACAAAGTAAACTGGCACATCCAAAAGAAATGTTTTATGTTGCATTATACCACAGTTTTGGTGCTCAAGCTTAAATTTACAATCCACTACCTATAATACTGTTGCTTAAGTTACAGAAAGATGCAGGGAGACAAAGGGGACTAGCTGCATCTCAGAAGAGAAAACCTCTGGAGGGGCTAATTGTTCATGTTCTTCCAAAAGGAAAGTACATTGAATGTTTCAGAGCAGAAATTAGATTAGATTACCTGGGTAGAAAGCCTATGGCTTTTCACAATCTTATAAACACAAGGTGGACAGAAGGAAGGGTCTATAACATCTGAGCATCTCAAAAATTATCAGTTACTTCATAAGAAGCAAGAGCAGATATAAGAGATCATCACACAGCAAGGGTAAGGCAGCTGAGCAGCTATGAACATTATTAACTAATTCAAAGCAGCTACCAAATTAACTAGTTAACTGTATATGAACTAATTTGAGCTGTTTTAAAGATTTTAACTTTTCTTTTAAAGTCTCTTCAAGATTGCTTCTGAAGTGTAATTTTTATATTCAGACGGATTTCCCAATTTTCATCTTTTTCAAATGGAAAAAAATACTATTTTGTTCTATGGGTAAAAACTCTTTAATCATCCCATGAGAAATGGGAAAATGAAAATATTTCTTCCATCAAAGTCTTTCTATCTGCTTTGGGGGAACTTCAGCTTAGATACATAATGGGTAAGATTGAAAAAAGATCTTGAAACTCACTTGGTCATATTTTGATGAATAATACTGTAACTCAATATAAAAAGTCAGTACAGAGCAGCTTAAAGAATTAGATCACTCAAGGAAATTAAAGGACAAATCTGCTTTGCCTTTATGGAACAACTGTTAGAAACAAAAGCAAGAATGATTCCAAATGGTATTTTCTTAGGCTTCTTCATTATCATTTCCAGGCAGTGCTTTGTCACAACATTAAAACAGAAGTAAATGTATTTATAGATATTGTTTTAATGTGCATGGTCATGAAGCATGGCACAACCTCATTTTATATTATTCAGACTTATAGAATGTGAAATAAAATTATTTTTTCCCCCAATTCAACCTTTTTTAAAAGGAAATGCTGATTAAAACAAAAGAATCATGCAGTACAGATGATTAGAATAAAAGGATCATCTGAAGTATGGATGCTAATTGAAAAGCTTTAATTTTCCTCAAAAGCTACCATGTGTTTCCATGTAGAGTTTTTGTTTTTGTGATTTTTTTGCATAAATAAGTTTAAACAATGGGTAATGCAGACTTATTTATGAATTTGTGAGACTGGCATTTTAAACAGTCTCAAGAATTCAAGCTGGTCAGAAATGAAACAATAAAAAAAAAGACACCTGCTCCAGTTAACATACCTAATTTTTTTTCTCTGCTTTATGTAGTCTTTCTTCCCATGAGCACATTCCACATGCAAAATTTGGAATGCCAGTGTGTTTCTTTCATTTTACTTTTCCAGTACTATTTAGTTTTACAAGTCTTCAATTCTCAATCCTTATTCAAGCAATATTTTTTAATGATTAATAAGACTTACTGGTTAGCAAAGTTGGGTTTGGTCTTTGAATCTGACGCACATCCCTGATGTACACTCAATTTCTGCTTTAAAGAACTGAGTTAACAGTTCCTGGAAATTTCTGAGCACTTTTCTTTGAAGTAATACATGTGACAGCATTTCTCTTTGAAACATGCAAACCTGTTTGTGCTACTAGTGGGCTGTATAGTCACTTTACCACAGAAACCCATAAGCTGTGGCTGTGTGTCACTGGTACCCTTTCAAGCTTTTTTCCTTCAGCAGCTTTTGTTTGGGATTATTTTTATTGTGTCAGTGACTAACAGGCCTCCTTGGATTGTCATCCTTTATTGCCTATTCCTGTCAGCTGCAAAAAATACCAGCTTCCTTTCTTAATCATGAAATGAATTGTTGCAGGAATGGAGAATGCTACAGTTTCCTCCACATAACATTCTCCAATCAGAAAATTATAATTTCTCAGATGCATTAGCACAATATACTAGGAAACAGCTGCATAATTTAACTTAATTGTTAAGCAATACCTCATTATAGCTAGACAGTAAATTAAGCAGTTCACATTTTTTGTGTGCTTCTCATCTCTTCAGCGCCCGCATTGTGTTCTCTTTTTCATCTGCTTTTCTGCTCCCAAAGGTGCTGAAAAAACCGTATTTGCAATAAAAATGAAATTAATCTTCCTTGAGAACCAGCTTAAATTCATGGTAGGTGCCTAAGATTCAGATTTATAGGAAAGTAAGTCCTTCCACATAACCCTGGAATGTCTCAGAGCTCATCCTTTTTTTTTTTCCCAAAAAAAAAACCAAAAGAAACATCCAAAATCCAAGATCAACAAAACATTCAGTTTTGAAATACATCTTTATTTCTAAAGCCCCGTGATAGCAGTAAATATTGTTCAGCAGGGTAGAGTTGGAGAGCTGCAAAAAGAGCATAGTTCAATGTAAATATGTGTTGAGCACCTAGTGTACAACCTGTTTTAAGACACCAAGAGACTAGAACCCATTTACATTCCCCACTAGTTCATCTTCATCTAAGGAAATGTGACTGTATGAACTCGAGCGGGCAAAGTTGGCAGGCTGACACTATCCCTTCTCTACACAGTCAGTGAATCTCATCCTTTATTTCCTTTCACCTTTCTTTTATATGCCTTAATAAAGGTTTCATCCTAACCCCGTTTATTTAAACTTCCTTCATTTCTAAGATCTTTTTTTTTAATTCAGTACTTTCTGAATCACTTTTATTTATGCACTTGTATTTGGATTCAGTGGCCAGACTCAGCTATTTGCATAGTGAATTCATATTATACATCTATGTGCTGATTCCTAACTCCTGTGCAAATTACTGATTTACCAGATTCTCTCGGTTGAGGGTGGAAAATATTACACTCATTTTCTATACTGGATATATTTTGTGGTTTAAGTAACTATTCCAAATGCATCACTTTAACTGCTGCCATTGTCTAAACACATTTAGGTATCTCTAAAATATTTCTAAGGTATCATAAAATACAATCACAAAAATCTACTAATGTTGCTGGTAACTTACAGGTGTGTCATCAGGTCCTTCTGCTGCTGGTAGTTTCTGCCTGTTTGGACCAGAAGTTTTCTTGTGTTCTGTATGTGGATCAAGACTGCATGTGCTATTTCGACTATGAAAGACGCACTAGACTCTGGTTTTAATAGTTGTATATTATTCTTCTATATTTTTAACCAAGGGTTCATATAGTGTCTGGGAGAAGGAAAAGATATTTACTGAAAACTCAACCTTCACCCTCCCAGAAGAGATCATCTGGAGCATAGCATATTCAATGCTGAAAATAAAGGAGAGAGCATCTTCATTTGTAAGTCTAATTTCAGTCACCCGAAAAGCATACAGAACTCATTTTGAGTGAGGTCAGAACAGTAAATATTAAGAAAAACCACTTACGTTCTCCTTTGCAAACTAGGACTATTATAGAGAAGCACTCAAGAGAGAGCAGGAAAACTTCAATGACCTTTCTTCTTGCTGGCTCTATGTAGTATGAGCAATCAGTAATTAAAGCTTTTCAGTAAGTATAGCCAAACACTGGGCCTTTGTAAGAGGATTCGGGGGTTTTGTTCCTGTATTGTGGTTCCATTCTGTTCCATTCTTTGTTCAAGGAGATTAAAATAAAATCACTTGAATGCAAGAAACAGTAACACTGGGAATCGGAAAGTGTTTAGTCAGAATATGTAATTACTGATAATAATCAATCATCCCTATAGCCTTTACTCCATGTAATTCTCCACCCACTGAAATTCAGCTAGTTTCTCATAAATGTTTCATTACCAAGAAAAAAAAAGGAGAAATATTATATCATATTTCTAACCATTTCACCATCAAGGGTTGGGTGGGTTTTTATTATTGGGGTTTTTTGTTTTTTCCTGATTGCTGCACATCTCGATACAGCTCCTGACTTCATTAGCTAGATTTAGAAAGCTCACTGTACTATAGATTGACTTTCCTACTAAGCACTATCTTCATCATCTGATTTCACTGATAGATATCTGTGTATTAAAGCCAGAGTTACTGACATAAAACTGGCATTCATAGGGAATTAGGACACTTCTATGAAGTTTTAACTTGGTTGCTTGTTTTCCATATTGTGGACTAATAAATAATCCTTGCTCTTTCTCTGTCATGAGGAAACAAAAGAGAAAGAGACCTAGACTTTTATAACCAGGATCTGACAGTTCACAATCTGACAAAACATGGTGAAAATAGCTAGCTGTGTATTAATATGCAATTATACAATACAATTTTCCTGTAGTTATCACTAAGGGGCATGACTAATTGTCTTCCTAACCTGGTCATCTAATTAGAGTAAGCAGAACTATAGTCATTAAATTCAGTTCTTAGGAGAGTTGGTTACTTTCTGTTGATAATTACAGAAGGATAGCAGAGAAACAGGCTTGCCAGTGCTTGCATAAGTGAAAGAATATTTCACTTCTGCATTAGGCAAGGGAAAGGAAAAGACCATCACAAATATGTGATGAGATTTAATTTCAAAGTGTATGATTTATACCAGGACTATTTCTTTGCTACTTCAAAAAGGCGCTGTTTTATTTAGCAAAGGCAACAAAAATAAGGGGAAACATGGGGGAAGTGAACATCTGCTATGAAATATTGCTGAGATACAACAAAATAACTACACTGCAGCTAGTTCACAGACCATAGTGGCCCTGGGACATTGTAGGCCCCAGAGGGGTTCAAAAAGATTAGTCATTTGCAGGGACCTCATAAATGTCCACAGCTATAGAAATAATGTTTTCAATATAAGATTAACCTATGTGTTACAAGCAGCACCTGACCTCAGTGATGAGAATTAAGAAGAAAATCTTAATTTTCTGAAGAACAACTGGGGACTAACTATCCTGTAAGAAACAGTTTCTTGCTTTGTTGAAACAGGCTCTGTGGCTGTAGAGTGCAGGGTTACATACTGAATATTCTTGAATGTATTTTATATATACCTTAATCACATATTTGTAGAATATTTGATGTGTAGTGAATTCTCTGGTCATGTTATGGACAATTTTTGTTTGCCCATTCCAAGAAGAAAGTTGGTTTTGATTAAGTCAGACTCCCATTAAGAGTACCTCTCAGTACGATTCAGCATGTCTGGACATGATATAATGAATCTGATTATGAGTTCACTGTTCCTAGCTAAAATTCAGGAACAGCACAGATGAAGCAATTGTACCTGTTTAACCAGGAGATGAATCGGGTCTGCTGATGAAGAGCTGTCAGAGAAGGACAATAACTTAGGAAATCAAAAAATGCTAAAGTGACAGCTTTTTTTTAAGAGTAAGTTCCCCCAGAAAACCCTTTGTCAATCAGCTGTTGTACAAATAGTCACAAAGAGTTCTAATAAAATCTGTGGGTCTGACTGCAACTGGAAAAAATACAGTCCTTCTGTAGCAGAGTAGCAGCTATGAAAACAACATGAAACCAAAACCACATCTGAAATGCAAAAGCTTAAAAACAATTATTCAAACAAGTGTAACCAATGCCTAATATGCTAAGGTAAACAATAACTCCATTAGCATGTTTTGTAGTTCCCTGATACCCAACCATACTTATCAACAAGGAACCGGGTCTTCGTTCTGCATGAATTAACCTTCATCTTTATCTCTTAGTTTTTGAATGGCAAACACTACAACAATGATAGAGATTAAAATGTTAGCCTGAAGTTAGATACCTGATACAATGGATGAATCTTTAATTCACTTTTAAATTGCTTAAATAATGTTACATTCAAGATTTTCTGCACGGATGAACATTAATTCATCCAGGAAAGAAATGCTGCCATGTTTAATTCAATAGTTTTAAAAATTTAGTTATTAAAAGATTCTAATTTAGCATTTCCTTTGGTATTTTGTGCCTTGCTTAGTAAGAAGAAGCATCAACAGGCCACGATAAAGAGATTAAACAAAGCTGTAAAAATTCTGCCTAAACCAAGTATTTGCTTTCATTACAGTAGTTTTTTATACAGGCAACTATGACATAAATGAATGACATAGTTTGATAGCAGTTTAACACAATCGTGACCTCTGTTTCTGCAGCAGCTCACTGATGGGTATGTAATGACAAATAAGGAGGGCTGTTGAAACCTAGTGCATTTAATTCTCTTATTTGGCACTTAGACAGATGCTGCTCCTTGAAAAAATTGAAAAACAGAAGATTGACTGTCGTGGTTTAAGGCCTGCCACGCAGCCCACTCACTGCCCCCCGCCCCTTCCTCCCTCGGCTCCTGGAGGGATGGGGAAGAGGAAGGAAATACAACACCAGAATTGACCATTGATAAGAAAAGTGCTAATAAAAAGTCTTCTAAATCACAAGCTGAAAGTTTCAATTCTGGTCAATGATTCTTAAAAATGCATAAAACAAATCAGCATTACTCTAATTTACCATGATATTTATTAAAGGAAAAAAGTAGGAAAGCCCACACACTATGTATCATGGAACTTTTAGCTATATTTCTCATACAAACTCTTCAAAGGCAAGCATCCATATTCAGTAAGAGATTGTAAAATTAGAAGAAATAGATCCTTTCTCACAATGTTTGGAAACCAACATTTTCATTTCTTGTTCTATACTTTTATTTCATAAATCTTCATATTCATTATAACAGATAACAATCTAGCTCTCTATCTCCCTGCTGCAGCCTTAGAAGTCTTGAAGGGGGTCTATTAGCAATCTGAATTGAGGTGTTTGTTTTTTTCAATAAGCTGTCCCAAATGTTTTGGGTATATAAGGAGGAAAAGATTTTCTATAAAGTTCAAGAACCAACTTTCTCAGTTTCAAATTCAGGTATGTGCTTTTAATCACAGATATATCCCTGCTGTTCTGCCAGTCCAGATTAAGCATCACAGTGCTGTTATGATGGTTTTTACCTGAGCTTTAGGGATCTTCTACCAAAACTAGTTTTTCAAGCTGGGAAATTATAAAGAGCTTTTGGTAAAAAAGCTGTAGTGGTTCTACTTCCCAGATCCAGTCTTCTCCCAGATGCTTTTTTGGCCAAAGGAATATGACATTCATCCACCAATACCAGAAAATTGTTTTTTGAACAGGGTACTCCAGGCCATTGAAAGCATTGGGTCATTTCTTTTCTGGACAGAGCTTTTTGAGTGCCATCTCTTAAAAGCATGCTTCCTTTGTTGTTAGCTGGCATTGAGCATTCATTGTTCTTCATTTTCATACTTCATTTCAGCTTGACCTAAGAAGCAATCTATGAGTGGACAGAGATTCAGCTTTAGCTTGCAGATGTTTCCCTTCACTACTTCCAGTTGCTGTTAGTTTGCTGAGTCATACTGATGCCACAGACCATCTACTGGTTAGCATCCAGCTCTAAGGCAGCTTTGGTGACATAAAGGGTTCAAGCTTAAACAGGGGAAGTTTAGATTGGATCTAAGGAAGAGATTCTTTACTATTAGGGTAGTGAGGAACTGGAATGGGTTGCCCAGGGAAGCTGTGAATGCTCCATCCCTGCTGGTGTTCAATGCCAGGTTGGACAGAGCCTTGGGTGGCATGGTTTAGTGTGAGGTGTCCTTGCCCATGGCAGGGGAGTTGGAACTGGATGATCTTAAGGTCCTTTCCAATCCTGACTATTCTATGATTCTATGATTCTATAAGCAATAATATCAAAGAAAGACCCAAGCCATATGTTTTTTCTATAGCTAATCATCCACATCCCAGCTGTACAGAGATGTCCAGGGTATGCCTGAGGAATCACAGCAGTTAGTCCACCAGTGAGTAAATGCTTGTCTCACAGCCTGCAGCTAGGAAATTAAGATAAAGATAAACCAAATATGACTCTGCACATTACAAGATGGCTTTAAGGCGTCGTGTATCAGAAACACATAATGCAACCCCAGATCAGCTATCTGAGTCAAAAGCACGCCCTAAATAAACTGTCTTGTGCGGAAAGTGTTATCAGCCCTAACCATTGTTGTGGTCCTACAGAAGGTAAAAATGAAACAAAACCTTATGCTTAGGTTATCTTCAGTAAAAACCTGGTTTGAAATGCTATTGGTTTATAGAGCAAAGATTTAGGACAGAAATTGAAATTGCTGGCAGGATCTTTTGTTTGTTTTGCTTTTCTAAGCCTGAAACAGTTCATATTGTTCAGCTCTTAGCAAAAGAATTAAAGACTAAAAACTATCCAGAGAGTTTTTGCTTAAACTTATGCTTTTAGCCTATCGTCAGCAATATGGAAAGTTTCAGCTATTGTTGTCTTCCCCTAGAAAAAAATCTACAGTAAGCTTCAAGTACACCTTAAGGTGATGTTAAAAGCTTACAAAACATACTGTTTTTTCATAGGGGTAGATATGAACTTGGTTTCTCAGCATGGTAGAGCTAAGAATCAAAAGTAAATATAATAAATGTGTCCAGAATCCTAAATATTCAATACGGTATTTTTCCACTCTCAAGTTGTCCTACATATCATCACAAAGCTCACTATAAACCACCACTGGGAATATTTGTTTTGATGCATGTGTGCCCACAATTGAATTCTGTAACCTCAAGCATATCATCATCATTTATCTTCTTCCTAAAGTGGTCAGCAAGCTCAAAATGCATCTATGTGATATTTAACTCAGGCATAGGTTTATGTTTATATAGAATTATCTGTGTATATATAGGTCCCTGTAAATGAAGCTTCTGTCCTCACCTCATTTTCAAATAGGCTTTTTGGTGGAGGCAGAGTTTAAAGCAGGAACACATTAAAAGACTCAGCAGTGTTCCATTGTGCCACGTAAATAAATGTAACCATTCCATATTAACTCAGACCTTTTTATCCCACTACCTACTGTGGAGTATGAAGGTATATTCCATTACAAACACACGGGTATTCACAGGGCTGCACTGCTTAGTGTTCACAGATCAGTGAACAGTGTGCTCCCATTTAGCAATGACACTGCTGAACAGCAGCAGAGATTCTCTTAGGAGAAATGCTTTTCTGAACAGGTAACCTGAACTCTGGAAGCTGGATTAAATGAGTTTGCATGAAAAATTCCAGCTGACAAAGACAGCAATACTCAACTGTCACTTTCTTAATTGCAAAGCCAAATTAGGGAAATTTAGTGTCTTTCAAAACAAAGGGGAAAAAAATCAGGATGTTCCTTAGTATCTATTGTACTTCCTCTCACCTTTCAGTAAATGCAACTGATTAGTACACAGTCATTCACTACTCTGCTTCCTATTGCTAATGCAGTAAATGCTATCTAAGCAGACAGAACATGATGTAGGAAAAGGAGGCCCTCCCTGAAGTAGTTGCTGTTACTGGTATATCTTGCTGTATTATTCCACATTGCACACCTCACTAAAATGGTATGACATAAAGACAGAAGCAGCATCTGTACTATTCCAGACAGAAGGCAGTGAGAAAACCTGTCTCACCCACAGCAGCATGTCCTTAGATGTTTAAGTCAGGCTGCAGTAAATGAGATAGCGCTGCTCCGGTTTGTGTTAAACCTGCCCTGTCCCAACAGTTGCCCTTGGGCAGCTGGCCAAGATGCTCTGAAGGGAGGTAAGGCACATACTCCAAACATCAACATTTTCTTCACGACGTTTTGGGGTTGGGTTTTTTTTAAGTTTTGGAAGGCTTTTGGGAACAATCTATTCATAGCTCTGCACTCATTACAGAGGAAGATCCACTTCAAGAAAAAAAGAAGAGCAAACAGCAATAGAAGCTTCTATGGTCTTTTAAGCCCTCTTTAAAATTTTGGTAATACATGACATTTGTAAAAAAATGTGACTTTTCAATCCAAGCCAGTCTTGTCAAAAATGTGCTAGGAATAAACCACAAAGTTATAGGTACTGAATTTGGTTACTTTGTTAAAAAAGAAAAATAAATAAGAAGTTTAATTTAGCCAACTATTGCTAAATAATGCAAGGAAAATCTTTATAAATACTGATTTTTTAATTAACAGCTGGGAACCACTGATTTTGTGACTGGACAAAATGAATTAAGAAATTATTCTGTTAGCAACTTGCAGTAACACAGCTATTTAGCTGAGGAAAAGAACAGCATAGATGCAGTAAGTTAAGACCCTCTAGAGTATCTGTCAGACCGCAGCAAACAATAACTAAATTAAATGTATTAATGCATTAAAATTAAAAAAAGCAAACCCTAAACTGTTTACTGACCTGAAACACTGAGGAAAATTAACCAGCAGAAGCAAAATCATCTTGTTGTACCATTTACATAATTAACCTAGCCTGGCTGAAGGCTTCTGAGTTATAAATAAAAGAAAAGGATAGGTTGGATACTTAGCCTGGTTTTCTAAATGACTTGTCCACATAATTTGCAAGTCCATTTTGCATGTAGATGCACATTCACCCCAGGACCCTGTGTATTCTCAGGACATGCGAAAGTACTCGTCTGCATATTACTTGTCTGAAAAGTTGTGGTTCTCTGCAAAAAGGCTGAGAGTCCTAGGAAAAGAAGGGAACAGGAAGAAAATTGACGATATTATTTTACATCAGACTAATAATTCGA
>WYDI02034009.1:31730-53679 GCA_009867235.2 Psittacus erithacus | reverse complement strand
CTGGGTTCAGCAGTAGCAGTCATTTTTCTTCTTCTTAGTAGCTGGTGCAGTGCTGTGTTTTTGACTTTTGGTCTGGGGACAGCAGTGATAACACCGATGTTTTTAGCTACTGTTTAGAATGTTTAGACTGACCAAGACTTTCTGAGCCTCATGCTCTGCCCTGGGAGGAGAGGAAGCCGGGAAGAAGCAGAGACAGGACACCTGACCCAAACTAGCCAAAGAGGTATTCTATACCACAGCACATCATGCCCAGTATATAAACTGGGGGCAGTCACCCGGAAGGGCTGGAGATTCTGCTGGGGTAGGGTTGGGTATTGGTTGGTGGTGAGCAGTTGTATTCTCTTGTAATTTCCTTTATCATTATTATTATTGGTGGTAGCAGCAGTGGTTTGTGTTATACCTTAGTTACTGGTGTGTTCTTATCTCAACCTGTGGGAGTTTATTCTGTCGATTCTCCTCCCTATCCCTCCGGGACCTGAGGGAGGAAGGTGGGCGGTGAGTGAGTGGGCTGCGTGGCAGGGCTTAAACCACGACATGCAGTCACAACTGCAATTGGAAGAAACACAAAGCAAAGTTAAGTGAGGACTGCAAACACCTTTTTCTTTGTTTTCTAAACATAAGTAATTACAGGGAAATCGATAAGAATAATTCTGAATCTTTGAAGACTGTATCTGCATACACAGTGGTGAACACAAATATCTGAGTCAATACAGATGAGCTTACTTGAGAGAGGAATGGTTTATATCCAAAGGAATATAATGAAGAGGAAAGGTGAGAAGTATGGACTGTAACTACATGAGCAGGGCCTAATATTGAAATGTTTTATAAATGGAAGACTTTTTCTATAGAAGGATTTTTGCAGTTCCTTGATCCTAGCCTGATCTTAATGAACTCCTTCCCTGAAATAAAGCAGAATGCCTCAAGATAAAAACTTGGTAGCCTAACAGACAAACTGTATGTTCTTCTAAACAGAAGCACTGTTAGTCTTCCCAGTTGTCTGGGATTTTATGTAGCTATATATGCAAAATTAATGCTTCCAGAAGAATCATAATCTGTAACAGCTCTTTTTTCTATCAGGAAAGATTGATTTTATTTAAAAAATACATTGAATAGCTTGATCTTTAAAAGTCACATGATGGTAACTTTAGTATTGGCTTCTGCTCACTTGGCAAGCATGCTAAGCACCGAACCAGTGAATGAAATACTCCCCAGCTGTGAGTTTGTATATATGAAGCCTTTCAGTACTTCCTCTCATAAACCCGGGAGATTCATAGGCAAGTGAAAAGTGATGTGAAATGACCTTCTGGTACTTCTTTAAATTATATAGGCAGTGTCTTAATGAAACAAACTTGGCCTTGATTTAGAAAAGCAAAACCAGAAGTATAACAGCTATACAACAAATACTCACTCTTCTCTCCCAAATGGATGCAATCTCCAGCTATTTTACAGAGGGCAAGCAGCAACATAATTCAAGTGTACTTCATGATAAAAAAGGTAATCACCAGCTACCAAGTATCTTCAATATAAAATACATTATTACTAGCATACTAATATGTGAATTAAATGGTATTACTGCTCTGGTTTTGAACTATAATATAAAATTAAGAAGTCGCAACCTTATTAAAAATTGCAAACTACTCTCAAATTTTTACACCAATGGTAAAATAATTTCCTAGTTCAAACATGAAACTTAAAGTCTTTCATTCTTATTCGTTTTATACCAAACTCTGAAAATATTTATATTTTAGGTAGCACCTTAATGTGCATTTATTATGTATGCTGGAGAAAAAAAAATACTTCATACTTGCTAAAAAAAAAAAAAACCACAAAAAAAAAATATTTCCAGCATGTAACTATTTCTGCTTTTCACTTTCTCTTTCCAGATGGCAGTATATATCCATTATGCATTCATTGTGTAGACAGGCTATAGGCCATAGCTTCCTTTTCCTGTAAAATATTTAAAGTAATGCAGGCCAGCACCTGAAATTCTTCTTGAGTATGTGATCTAACATTTAAACAAGCAAGAATGTTATTTGCTAATACATTCTTAATAATAAGACATAGATTTTTTTCACCTCCATTGTTATATTTAAAAGATTTGAGGATGAGGAATCATTAAGTAAAGCCTGAATTTGAATCATCCAAGCTCAAGCCTCTAAATAGCTGCTAACTGAAATGTATCTGAAATTCTTAGCCTTACCATATACTCAGAAGATAAGATCATGAAGCTATGTGTGCTCAGTGTGACTACTGGATGGATGTAGATTAAACTAGCATCAGTGTTCTCTAATTCATTTAAACCAATGGTAGCTGCCAGAACAAATAAGACAAAACATAGCATTAAAAAAAAAAAAAAAAAAGAAAGAAAAAAGAAAAAAAAAGAGAAAAAAAAAAGAGGAAAAAAAGAAGACTACTCTGTCAATTGTATATGGTGATTGACAATTAATCTCTGGGATGAAAACCATTTCTTTGTCTGCCTGATACCCTTAGTGCAATGGTGTCTCAGTTCTGGCCATAGTTTCTAAATTCTATTACAGCTAACACTGCTGTTTATGTAATTTGCAATGATCTTAGTTAGCTGACTGTACAGAATTGCATAAAATGTCTTCAATACATTTTTTAATGCTGAGCTCTCGAAGCTCAGTTTTAAGAATTTACTAAATATCATTCTATTGTTTTCATCTGCTAGTACAAGATCCATTGAAAATCTTTCCTTAAAAGAATGATGTTAAGAATAAAAATTACTACAGGACAACAGAGCTGAAAGAATACCAAGAGGAAAAAAAGGGGGTGTGAAATTCCCATCATCTATTGATTTTGCTCACATATCAAAAAAATTCTTCCTACTGTTAAAAAGAAGTATTTGTATGTACATCCTCAGTATTGCATGATGTTCGCTCTGTACTTCAGAAAGCCGAGAAAATATACCAGAAAAACTGAAGCACCATACTCCTATCCAGTTGTGATGCTAAACTAAATTGAATGTCATTAAATTTCTGGATTAAGTGATTCACCTTTTTAAAACTATTTTAATTTTTAAATCAAGTGTCCTGTGATACAGTCAGCTTTTCTGTCTTTATGCCAAATTCTTGTAAACACATACAGAAAAATTTGAAGATTTTGTCTTAAAAAAAAATACAGTTTGATTTTGTTCTGTTTTGTTTTGTTTTTAAATTACCTGGGGGAAAAAAAAGAAGTATTCTTCAATATGCACAAATAAATAATGATCACTTCATGTGGCTTTGAATTCATTCTCTTTTTGGGAAGGAAAGGTGGGCTGACTTACTTTTATAAAATACATAGCACAAGCTGGATCATTGTCCCTTTCTCCTGAAATTAGTGTCTTTGAGACATTATACAGTTGGGCGTACAAGCATTTGGAGCAACCTCTGTGGTTTCATTCAATGTTGCTGGCAAGTAATCATTATTTGGACATTGCAGTCACACTGACTTAGAAGTCATTGCTTGTATGAAAAGAGGGTAGGAAAAAGAGTAAGATACCTGTCTATGTTAGAATTTTGATATTTCAGATCATCCTCTCTCATCTCTACCTCCTATTCAGCAAATTGTTGGCTAATTCAATAATTGCTTAGTTCATGGATAAAAGTGTTAAAGCTAGATGTTCAGCCAGGCATATATATGTGTCAGTCCATATATGTTTGCCAAATTTCTTAAATGAAAGTAAGATGTACATAGGAGGGTTGCTGGATCCAAGTTATGAAAAGTAAATGTTTTACTTTAAGGCTGCTATGTATTATCATAAATACAATGTGGTTCTTACTACTTTTTGATATGGGGTCATCATTTGACATATTCTGCTACTTATGATCTGTCCTTGGCTATCTTTTTTTCTTTCTTAATGTAAACTGAGTTTGAAATCAAATCAAGCAGCACTGAAATAACTCTAGTGGCATGGCTTTTAAGCTGTCTAACAATTCTAGACGCAGTTAGCTGTCTAACACAAAACACATATTGACAGCATTGTTTGCTCAGTTTGTGCCTACATTGGCAGAATAAAAGTTTACAAGTACCAAGAGTTTTAAAAAATTACTTTTCAAGAGTATTATTATTAATAACAATAGTAATGATAGTAATGATAGTAATAATAGTAATAATAATAAAATACCACCAACACCAAAACCCTGCTTATTGGCTCTATTTGTTTCTTCTGTCACTTATTTACAATAGTTCAGGGCTACTACATAACATAGAAATTCAAGAAAAAACACAAGGAAAAGATGAAAATGGTATATCTTTGATAGAAACGTGTCTGTGAATACAAAGCAGTTACTCAGGAATTAAAGAGAATAGTGGCTTTTAACTTCCCTGTTTATAGTAAGGAGACTGGGTCTATCTTCATTGCCAAAATTTTAAGAAATCTTGTCCCAGGATGTCATCCTTGTCTATAAAGTGCTTGTAAATATTATATCTTATTGTAAATGTATAGCAAATGCACAGTCTCCATGGAAACTAGACATTTTCCCAATGACATACATGTTTTTTTAGCTTCTTTGTAAGAAAAAAAAGCTCTGATTTAATTTAATATTTTTGATGGCCTCTCAGAATTTATACTTAATTTTCTGATAGACAAGCCCATAAAGCACACTTAGGTGTCTTACTGTGCATGGTACATCTTTTTGCTCTAAAAAACCAAGCCATTTCTGAGGCAAGTTGATATGCCATTAATTTTACTGTTAAAAATACTAACTTAAATAGAAGTCTAGACAACACCAATATGCAGAGCAGAGCATACACATTAATTAAATAAATAAATACAATCTTAAACATCTACAATTTAATTGTGAACAGTGCTGGATTTCATCACTGAACAATCATTACACCATTTAAAAGTATCAGTGGGAGAGTGTCAAAGAAGATGAGTCTTCCATGTTTACAGAAGGTTTTGCTTGCGGCATACTGTGTGCTTTTGTGCATCATTTATCTTCTAGCTTAAACCTGGCATGGTATGAAATATTGCAACTATGATTCTGCATAACAGAATAATGAAACATTGAAAAAAAGTCCACACTGCAATGATTTTTCCACAGAATTTGGGGCTTAAGAACCTGAAAAGCTGTACACAAAATAGCTTTCCTTTTCATCCCATCAAAAACTAATGCAGGCCTACAAGTTCCCTTCTACATACTGAATATGCTATTCCATTTAGCCTTTTATTTATTTTTTTTTTTTTTTTAGTGCCTTCTATTATAAAATCTCATCTACTTTACTGGATGAAAATAGTTCTTGAAGAGGTTCCATTCATGAAATATTTGAATGCTATTTTTCACATTGAAAGTTGGAGCCATAGGAAAGATTATGGAAGCATTTTTTTGGCTGTTTTCTCTAGGGAAATTATATTAAATTATCTCACTTCAGCAGGTTTGCTGAAGTACCCTCCATTCTCTAAACAGCTTGTGTCAACTCTTTGTTGTGCACATTCTCTGACTGTGTCATGATGCATATTAGCTGGTGAATTCAAGATGAAATCTGGAGTCTTTATTCACAAAGGTCAGCATTTTTTGAGATCATCTTGTGAGTGAGTGATCCCCCTACAATCCATATCAAGCACTGCAAGGAAAGGCTTTTTTCTCAATGCAATGTCTTCTTTCTATCAGGACTCAAAATAATGGAGTCACAGGGAATAATTTCTAAAACTGATCCTAAAAAGAGCTCAGAATTAAAAATTTATGGCTATCCTTCACTGTAATTGTACTCAAATAAATTGTGATGAAATAGAGATGAAAGCTATTAGATAAAACACATGCATTACACAAATATTTAATATTTCAGACAGACAAATAATTATCTTGAGTATAGAAAGTGCAGGTTAAGTACATTGTCAGTATTACTTTGATTTTCTTAATGGCTGTTAATATAATAATCTTAGTAATGAGAGATTAGAGAAAGAGCATGGGTCATAAAAAACCCCATATTAATATTTTACCAAAAAAAAAAAAAAAAAAAGCACAAATCCCATCACCGTGTAATTCAACCAAATGTTAATATTTTAAAATTTGAGCTTTTGAAAGCAGCTGAAATGGAAATATTTGTTTTGACCTATTCAATTTGTCATGATATTCTCCTTTTTGAATGTTATACTGTTTTTTACCTTCCTCTTTCAACACACAAGCATTTCTCTTTACCAGATATGATATTTATCTTTCTCTTTCACCACAAGCATTCCTGTTTTCTGTATTCACAAAAAGTGAATTAAATACTTCCATGATATATTCTGCAGGTACGTATCATAGCTATCAAAATATGCCGCTTAAACACAAGAAAAGAGTAAAGGTGCACCCCAAGGTAGGATAGACAAATTGCTTGAGAGAAATGACAGATACTTTATGACAACTATATCCCTAATACATCACTGAATCCTGATATGACAGAGTTATTAATATCTAAATCATTATCTTCTTTCTTTGTATGAGCATTTTTTCCTTCTTTTTTTTTTTTTAAACTTTGTATAAGCAATATGAAAGGGTCAAACAGAATTCTTCAATATTGTTCTTGACACAGTGTGTAAAGAAAATGAGTATTTGTCAACTTATTCAACTATGCAGAATAGTGGGATTTTTTTCCCTATATTCGTGTCTTATTTTGGGAATTCTGTCTTTCTTTCCAGAAATCACAAAATTACATTTCCATCCAGAACACCAAAGTATGAAGTACAGAGCATTAACATTTTAAATCCTCTTATGTAGTTAATTTTAATTCCTTAAATGTTGACACCTTTGTCATAAAGTATTAGATATGATGGAAATGGGAGGACATAATTTTTTCAGTTTATCTAAAACAAATTAGCTAGCTGAAATGTGAGCAGTGGGTCAGAAAAAAGTCCTACTTAACCAAGCATAAATCTGAAGCATGGATATTTAAAGAACAAATGATATTCAATATGTGTCATACCACTTAAAAACAAGTCAAAGTAAACAACAAACTATCAGCTGTCATTATAGGCATTAACAATAAAGTGAGATAAAATAATATATAAATCCAGAGAGATAAAACAGTGCTGTAAAAGCCCTAACTTTACATGGGACAGAAGACATTTTAAAATATCCATCTAGTCATCAGAAAAAAACATTAGGATGGGAGTGAAGTTTTGATGGAGGACCTGGGAATCTACAAAAAACTGACAGATGCATGCTGCTCTACTTTAATTCCTCAGGAAGGACTATGCCATTGCCTCAGGATGCAGAAAAGCCAAGGACTATGAGAGCAATACCAAACAGTTAAGGTGAATGTTCCTTCATCTGCTTAGGCGAACTTACTGGAGCTACACTACACTTTCAAGAACCTTGGCACATGATCTTGGGTGAAAGGAAACATTAACTGGTACCACTAGTATATTTGGCTAGCACCACAGCAATATTCTAAGTTTCATGCTGATTGCCATAATGAGACAAAAATAAATTAACAGTAATTTCAAAAGATAATGGTAAACATAAGAATTTTGAGAAAATAGTGCACTATAAAAAATGGCAAAAAATATAAACAGAAATATCAGTTTAAAGGAGCTTTTTCATACTGGCATGTTTAGTATAAAAGCAATCATACAAATCATCCAGAATTCCTGAAAGTATCCAAACAACAAAAAGGTTTGAATGAGATGAGATCTACTTACCAAATTCCTTAGGAACCGTGATAGAATAAACACAGTTGTGACCAACACTATAATTCTTGGGGTAGTTTGGTGATAATACAGTGCCTTCAGAGCCTGTTGACCGGCTTCCACAGGGTGCTATAAAGTGAAGATAATCAGTTTTGAAAAACATATCAGAAAAAAAATCAGCTTAAGGCTGTATGTTGGCATATGCTATTACAGTAAATTTTATTACACTTCTACACTAGATTAAATTTGTATATCCTGTGAAGTACTAAGTATGCACAACTTTCTCATGTGTCAAAAGAGAACTGATGACAACCTTCTACACACTAGTAAATTCTTAGGCATGCAAATAGATACATAATTCAAAGCAATGAACAGAAGTACTGAAATAAGAAAGTTAGGGTTGCTTGACTGAAAATGATATATCATTTATTCATATCTCAGTTATTTAAAACATTAGATATATATTAAGTTATGAACAAGCACACAAGCATGATGTTTATTCCACCATTAATAGATATAATACTTCAGATATAATGGCAGATAAATAACAGTGTTATTTACTACAACAATGTATGTTTCTAAGGTTAAAAATGAAAGTTAGACTTGGCATTATTCAGAACTCTCAAGCTAGAAACTGTCTTTTCTTATTTTTCTTCATTAGATATTCAGGTGCATTTAAATGTCATACGTGTTCAGTGTTTTCCTGTGTCTTTTACTTGCTTCTCTGACTCTATTGTCAATATTATGGCATCTTTTTAGAATATTTCTTCCAAACACCTTGGACCATAAAACATTTTTAAATGAGTTTAATGATAACATGTCTCTCTAACAAATTTGTTTCCTTGGCTAAGACCTAAGTGACTTTCTAAAATAAGTACTACTCAAATGTTTCCTTTGTTACACACCAAAAAACCCTGGGTTTTCTGGTATGCTC
The DNA here is from genome assembly GCA_009867235.2 of Psittacus erithacus. NCBI lineage: Eukaryota > Metazoa > Chordata > Aves > Psittaciformes > Psittacidae > Psittacus > Psittacus erithacus. Next base: position 45,130 of record WYDI02034009.1, on the reverse strand, counting down.
TCAAAAGGTTACTATATTTTGAATTACATTAAAGAACAAAAAGATGGCTTTCTTGCTACTATTTCAGAAGATTTTATCTCATTATTTATCATACTAAATACAAGCTATTTATTAGTGTAGCTACAAATCACGCTTTCAGGCAACTTTAAGTTAATTCACACAAAATGTATGGTAGAGTATACCATGAAAAGAACACATCTCTCAATGCAATTTGACAGCTTCTGTACCTGAGAGAGGAGCAGTTGGTGCCCTCTGCTCCAGTTTGCATGTACAATTTGTAAATAATTTAATGGACTAGCATGAAAGTTATGGTATTTGAAACAGGTCAACAAAAGGGCCTTGACTTTTGCCTGTGCACTGTGTGTGTACATGCGGTAGATGCGGCACATATATCAGGGATTAGCATATTGGTCAAGACCCAGAACTGAACATAGTCTTGGTGACACTCAGTAGAGCTTTGCTGATAGGCACCCACCGGGGGATATGGAGTAAGCATGAAGACTACCATATGTACATGGCATATTGTTCTCTATGGCTGAAAGAATAATTTGTCTTCCCTCAATCTACCATCATATCAAAAATTCATATCAGAGATATCAGAAATTTATGTTTTCTTGTGAAAATGTATTTAGATAAAAAAATAATTTGTACTTTTCACCAAGAAGCAACAGTGTCTTGGCTGAAGCTTCATACCCAGGGACTTCTCTGACTTGGGTTATTTGGAAAACACAAACTAGAAACTCTTCATTAACTGAAGGTGGCATTTTTTAATAAAAACAGGTCTGCATACAAGCTTATAAGTACTCATGATATCTACTCCAGATTTTGGATGAAACAGAAGACAATATATAAAATTTAAGCAATAAAAGCACCAAAATTAGAGAGACAAGATTGCTAATAAGCCTATTAATTCTCCCTAATCCCATTCCCTTTTTTACAATTTATGAGTTGAATACATGAGTTACTGTAATAAAGAACAATAATACTGTCCCACTCCAGCACTCATATAATTTTTATACTTCCCTAATCAGAAGATATAAAATAATGTTCAAATTCAGGGTAAAATTAGGATTTCACTGAAGTCAATGTCACTGACACCAAAAGGGTCAGAATTTTACCCTTAATTTTTAAAAAAACCTGTAGCAATAGCACACAATAGCAATACTTACATTAATAGTTACCTATTTAGTTCTTAGCATATAGTAGACCATTACGCATAAAGTTCAGACTTTTTATATCCCTATTCTTTTTTAATCTTACAAATTATGCAATTAAGCAAGGTTTTTGTGATTTTATAAAACCACTAGCATGTTACAACGGAACAAAATTTAAAAAACCCAAGAGTTTCTTGTAAATAAACACACATTTTTCCATAAATTCAATTAACATGCATAATTTTTCAAACAAAAAGCAAACGTATTGCAGATTTTACAAGTTTTTATTCCCTTCAGCGCAATGTCTTACACTACAGATTACTGATACTAATAGTTCTGCGTCTCAAGTGACTTTTGAGTTGTGTATTTACAAAATACGTAGCATTAAGTTGCACTGCCATTGTAACACTGTATAATACCATAACATACTGGAATATAAGTGATATTACCACAACATTTTTAAAAGCTATGAAAAGAGAGAAACTAAATATGCTTGTATAGTACACAGGAATTTAAGAAAACTAGTACATTTTCAAAGTGCTCTTGATTTCTCTGAAGTAGAATTATTATTTAACTATACAAATGTCTAGTCAAAATATTTCACAATATTTGAAAGGTAGTATTTTCACATCTGGTGGGGAAAAAAAATTCACACAAAATAATCATAGAATCATAGAATGATAGAATAGTTAGGGTTGAAAAGGACCTTAAGATTATCTAGTTGCAACCTCTCTGCCATGGGCAGGGACACCTCACACTAAATCATGTCACCCAAGGCTCTGTCCAACCTGGCCTTGAACACCTCCAGGGTGGAGCATGTGCAGCTTCCCTGGGCAGCCCATTTCACTGCCTCAGCACCCTTACAATAAAGAACTTCCTCCTTATATCCAAGCTAAACTTCCCCCGTTTAACCAGTTACCGCTTGTCCTGTCAATACAGTCCCTGTTGAGGAGTCCCTCCCCAGCATCCCTATAGCCCCCCTTCATATACTGGAAGGCTGCTATGACGTCTCCACACAGCCTTCTCTTCTCCATGCTGAACAGCCCCAACTTTCTCAGCCTGTCTTCATACAGAAGGTGCTTCAGTCCCCTGATCATCCTCATGGCCCTCCTCTGCACTTGTTCCAACAGTCCCATGTCCTTTTTATGTTGAGGACACCAGAACTGCACACAATACTCCAAGTGAGGTCTCACGAGAGCAGAGTAGAGGGACAGGATCAGCTTCTTCGACCTGCTGGTCACAGTCTTTTTGATGCAGCCCAGGATACAGTTGGCTTTCTGGGCTGCGAGTGCACACTGCCGGCTCATGTTCATTTTCTCATCGACCAACACCCCCAAGTCTTTCTTCACAGGGCTGCTCTGAATCAATTCTCTGCCCAACCTGTAGCTGTGCCTGGGATTAACTTGGCATGGTTAAACTTCATAAGGTTGGCATCAGCCCACTTCACAAGTGTATCAAGGTCCCTCTGGATGGCATTCCTTCCCTCCAGTGTATCAACTGGACCACAAAGCATGGTGTCATCGGCAAACATGCTGAGGGCGCACTCAATCCCACTGTCCATGTCACTGACAAAGATGTTGAACAAGACCGGTCCCAACACCGATCCCTGAGGGACACCACTCGTTACTGGTCTCCAGCTGGACACTGAGCCATTGACCACAATCACCACTGACAAAGGCACACAGATTTCCAGAAGTGATGAAACCCAGCAATTTTTGCAAGTGAGAAAAAGAAATTGAAAACACAGTTTGGTACCGTCAATAATCTGTGAGATCTCATTAATACTAAAGTCTGATTAAAACAATTTCAATGTCTATAGAAGATGGAGATAATGCCATTTTCTTTTTATAATTTATATTAATTAAAATGGCTATATGACACATCTTCTGAAACATCTAAACATTTTTCCCACAAACTGGATCCCATGAGAGCAACACACATCAGCACTGGTTATATAGTGGGCACATTATCTGGTTATGTAAGAGGACAAGAGACACGGTACAAGGCTGGAAGCAGAATATCCAGTAGGGCTGCCTTAGGTGCAAAGTCTTTCAACAGAATTGCCCACAGCCTATGCTACAATGTGCTCCCTACAGACTGGACTTAGGGATGAACTGCTTGTCACTCTGACATATGTAAAGCTCAATTTGCAGCAACAATAAAATGTATGTATTGAGTATTTAATAATATTTTCCTTCACTTGATGTTCTCATTCTTGACTTTTTCATTCTTCCCTTTCTTAGTTTACCTATCCATTTATGGTCTCTCCCATTGTTTTCCAACTGCTGCTGTAATGACTCTCTGTCATCACAAGGATTCATATTCCTGGGTCTCAAAAAGAGACAGTGTAAAGACAGTTGAATCAAAATGTAAGCACACAGTTGACCTTTGCAATCTAAGAAAATATTTAACTTCATAGATCATTAGGTGGCAAAGCATTTAGTTCTTATAGCAGTAATACTGTTCTCCAAGACTTTCTTATAGCAGCAAGACTGTCCTCCAGTCCTTCCTGAAAGTATCAGAAAGGACGAAGAGGCTCATTTGATATTTTAGTAAACCCATCAAGCTCACTGACTGTATTTCCTTTCTTATCTTTTGGGAAATGCTTACTTTAAATAACACAAGTTTCAGGAATGGGAGATTCGACCCTGACCATCAGTAAACATTACTATTCAGAAATCAAAGATGGATCCAGGGACGTGATACTACAGCTACACTGAATTAAAAATATTAATTTATACAAAAATAAAACATATTTTTACCTCTGGAGAATATCTAGTATGGAATCATTTGGTTGGATACAATAATTCCACTACCAAAATTTTACCCATTTACTTTCACTTATGCTTATTTCTGCTATGTAGGTCTCACTGCCTTTGAATCATTTTTACACACTTTTTTAATTTCCAAATAACTAATTAAACGTTACAAATGAAAGGTTGTAAAAATCAACATTTCATTATTATGTTGTTCATTGAAAGATCTACTTACAGTAAGCATTCTAACAGACACATCACACCTACAAATGTAAACTGTGTTATTTAACACCAAAAAAGCAACAAATTCTGAGCACCATTTCCCTAGGAATGAAAAAAATACTACAGAATAAAACACAGCAACAAACCAACCAACAACAAGAAAAAAACTTCAAATGGCAAATTATATTGTCTGAGGAAATTCTCTGATAATATTTCAGTATTTTTAATAATGTTTGGTCAGGCATTGAAATACTGTATCACTTTATTTCTGCTTTAGTTTATTTTCTGACATATACAAATACTACTCAGTATGCTGTCCTTGTCCTGCCTTCCAGGATCAGCAGTGGAACACTAATGAGAGAGAGAGACTTGATTGTGGTAAGAATGTGATACAAATCAGTGTGGGGATGCACTGCTCAGCTTCCTTGAAACATTATTAAGCAGTAGTGTGAAAAGTTCCTTTTCTCTGTGTGCTGAATTTTCTGTTATGGTATCTTGTCTTATAAAATAGCACTTCCAATAGCTCTTGAAAAAGCCCTATTGTAACAATGAAGTATTGCCCACTCTGCATCTTAAATTGGTAAGCTTTTTTTATCAGGAAGGTCACCCATCTTGATCATCGGTATTCATGCACCTTTGTCAAACTCTACTTCTTTATGGCAATGTTTTAGTGAATACAGAATACAATATAAAATGCATTACCATCAGCAGTGATACCTTTACTCACATTTCAGCATATGCTAGCTGTAAAAGAAATATAGATGATCACTGCACAGAGACAAAATCAGAACCACATATCCTTGTAATCTACAACCAACTACCACTACAAAGTAAAATTTTCTACAGCTACAGCAAAATAGTACAGGGTTAAAAGCCCCTGCCATATGCCTCTTGCTCATGTGTCTTACACCATGCCTTTGCAGTTTAATTAAAAAAAAGAGCCCATATGGAAAACCTTCAGGAAAAGAACTATGAAGAATGGACTTATGTATGTACAATAATCAATCTCAAACCTCTTCATCTTTTGAAGAGTTGAGTATTTTTCCTACCAAATAATTTTTCTGCAGCTTGGAGCTTTTAATTCCTATTACTGCTTTCAGGCTAAATATTTTCTAGGTCCTAAAGGTAAGACCCAGTTGAATTTAATTGCAATTACAGATTTAATTGTCATATATTGCACCATCCATTTATAAACAGCATTCCTCAGTGGAATCGGTGGGGAATATGAATTAATATTATAATATTCATATATATGAATATAAAAAATAATGGCACAGTATAGGTTTATGTCAGCAGATGAATTTGATTGCACAGCTACAAATACAATTAAAAAATGAAGAATAATAGTGCATAAACCCTGCAAAAGGAGAAAAAAATAGACCTTGCAGAATTGATAATGAGGTACTGACTTTTTATCTAATGGGCCACTGTTTCATAAATCCAGACTAGGATACTTACTATTCAGTTGGTCTAAATAAGTAGGTTATGCAAAAGTAATTTGGTGACATGATGTATGCTTTTAGAATATAATATATTGTCATGGTTTAACCACAGACAGCTGCTAAGCAATGCACAGCTGCTCACCCACTTCCCACCCCACCCCCCTACCCCCCATCCAGCAGGCTTGGAGGAAGAGAATTGGAAGGGTACAAGTGAGAAAACTTGTGGGTTGAGATAAAAACAGTTTAATAAGAAGGAAAGAAAAAGGAAAAAGGAAAGGGAATATGAAAGGGAAAGGGAAAGAAATTGCAATGGTAGGATAATAATAACGAGATGGAAATAAAACCCTAGACAGACAAATGATGCAAATGAGAACAATTGCTCACTTCTCACAAACCGACGCCCAGCCAGTCCTTGAGCAGCTCTCCCCGCCACCCCCAGCTAACCTTCCCCAGAGTTTATTAGTAAGCATGATGTTATATGATATGGAATATCCCTTGGGTAAGTTGGGGTCAGCTCTCCTGGCTGTGTTTCCTCCCAGCTTGTTGTGCACCCCCAGCCTACTTGCTGGTGGGGCAGGGTGAGGAGCTGAAAAGGCCTTGACGCTGTGTAAGTGCTGCTCAGCAGTGAGTATAACATCCCTGTGTAACTAACACGGCTTTCAGCACAAAGCCAAAACTCAGTCCCACACTAGTTAATACGAAGAAAATTAATTCTACCTCAGCCCAAAACAGCAGATATCTTAAATAAGCATGTTTTTTCCTCGTCTGATATAATAAAGTGTCATTCTATTTAGCTTTTTTAAGCCAAATGATGAGATTTTCAGCTGTAGTGATTTCCTGTAGTGGTTAAGTCAAGACTAATATATATATAGCAAGAAAACAAATTCAGTAACTGATATATCAACACTGGGAAATAAAATAATTTTTAAAAAGCATGCAAAGGAAATCTTAACACATAAAAATGGTAGACAAATTTCTTCCAAAGTTCCAAATGACAGATACTTTTATTGTGGATATGAGTGTGCAAATTTGAATGTGATGAAACACCTAAAATTGTTTTGGCAATACACTGCATATGCAAAGGACAGTCTGATATAGAAATACATGTTTTAGTTGCTGTTTGGAAATACAAAAATACATTAGAAATAAAAAGACACCAACAAATACATAGAGAGAGTGCACCATCATACACCTGGAAAGCAATACCAAAGAAAGCAGTATCATAAAGAATATGGAAGTTTTTCATACTGTCATCTCTTCAGTCTTCACAATGCAGTCTATTTATGACAATCAAAATTGATATAAAAAATGAGAGAGAAGCTCAGGCCAATATGTGTTAATAGTATTTGAAAGTGGTTTGTTAAAACAGAGGACAGTAGAAGCTGGTAAAATCCCCTCAGGAGTTCAGAAACTTATCAAAGCAGGGCCTAAATCATTAACAGAAACTGGAGAAATGATTACACTATTAAAAAAGAAAACCAAACCAAATCATAAAACCAACCAAAAAACCAAAAAAACAAAAAACCCCACAACAAACAACCCAACAGTGAAATTCAAAATTGCAACTAAAACAGAAATAATTATTTCCAAATGTAGAAATACAAAATCAAAAGCAACTCTAAGCTAGGCTTTCATGTACAAGACATAGAAGGCAATATTTCTGCTCCATCCAAGAGCAGTAAAGTGTCAGCAGGAACATCCAAGTTTTTGGCACTCAAAAAAATTAAAAAAAAAAAAAGTAAAAAAAAAAAAAGTAAAAAAAAAAAAGAAAAGATTCTATTGTGATCTAGCAGGAAATTTTGAAGTAATTGCTTTTGTTTTGTCTCCAAGCAACAGCAAAGAATAAGACTATGGGCAGCCTGGTCACTTTTTGAATATGCAGTAGATTGAGATAAAGATTAAAGAAATGAATTTGTCTCCTCTTCCATAAATGGCAGGATCAAAATTAACTGTCAACAATTTTGGTAAAATCAAATAATTTTAGATATTCTCAGAACTACTTTGGGAAGTTGTTTTGGTTTTGTTTTTTGTTTTTTTTTCTTGTGATTACTGGAAGAACAAAACATAAGTATCTGTCATAATGAGTTAAGTATATCCAAGCAGACAACAGCAAGCACTTCACCTTCTTATAATTGGTTATATATCTAACCATATTAATTGATTGTAGCATGAGAAAGAGGTACGTTCAATTTTCTTGGTGTGGGCAATGTTAAAACCACAAACAGAACTTTTATAACAAACTGCTTTATTTTTTTCTAGAAGAAGGAGGATAATATTTCATGGTGAAAGGTAAAAAGTCAAAAAGAAAACAATGTTATGAATAAAGAGTTTCAGAATGGGAGACCCCTGAAAGGTGATTCTTCCAAAATTTAAAAAGTATAATAACTTTTAATTACAAAAGAAAAACCAGCAAAAACCAAACCACAAAACAAAACAAAACAAAAAACCACCTGGAAGTTTTCTGAAAGATGTTTGTCTGAGAAAATATGCCTTATAAGGAGAGAACCAAGAAACTGAAGATCTGTATGGCTCATCAGAGAAAGATAATTTGATACATTTTAAGAAGTACATTTCAAAAGTATAGTACCGCTTTTCAATAAAAATGCAAAAGAAAATTTAGCAGAAACTAAAGCTAACTTTCATATAACGCTTTTATTTTATATATAAAGTATAGATATAAAATGCAATTAATCACACAATTATTTCTATGTAAACTTATTTAACCATTCATCAACTTTTACCACCAAAACCAACAAAACTCAAATCAAATTCAAATAACTTTTGTTTCTTCAGTTTCCTTTCCTTGAAATATTTAAAACAAAATTAAGTGTCTTCCTGAAGGTATGAGGAGTACCTCACTTTAAACAGCTGAAGATGAGAAACCTTTTTACATTCAGGGGAAAAAAATGCAGAAGAGAATTGGTTTAGCCTAACTTTAGAAACAATGTTTGGTCTCAGTTTAATGATTAATGATTAATAAATTTCAATCATATTCCTTTTATCCTTATGAACTGTGATGCATACAGTTTTAAAAAGTTCTAAATAGTTTTCTTTGAACTGAAATCATGTGTTGCTTAAAATTAGTTTACCAAATTTACCCATTTTAGCCAAGTGTATGTAAAGTCTGAAATTAATTTTCTGAAATGAACTGAGATGCAGCAGAAGGTCAAATCCTACATTTTTTTCTGCTGTGGAATGTGATCACAGCTGAGGGCTCCTTCATAATATTGGCTGTTATCCAAAATAGACAAAATATCAACTATTGCAAAATTACTGCCTCATGGATTTCTCTTGCATTTTTCTGAACAAATACAATTAGCTGAAATTAAATATATTTCTCTTCTGTCCAGGCTGACTTAATCCATATCTATTTTAGTTGGGCAGTAGAGTGCAGAAGCATAAAAGCAAAATCCTGTGCTCTTATTTAATGTCAAAGTACTGAAGAGAAAATTAAACAAAATATGTAAAGTGAGATTCCTACTTTTCACAAACCAAAATCTTATTCTGCATAAAGTTTCCATTTCTAAAGGTCAGGGTGGAGATACATATCTGGAATTATTTATTATCAAAGCCTGTGGCATTTAGATGTCAAAATATCTACTAATTAAGCATAATCAGAGAGTAAATAGATACGTTTATTGTATTATTAGTTTATTGATAAAACTAAAAAAAGTAACCTTATTGAAATCAGGATGAAATTAAGTCCCTTGTTAAATCCCTGTTTAAAAGATGCACTAGTGAATTCTGAACCTAATAAAGCCAAATTGCAGACAATTATTAATTCTTCATTTTTCTACTAGTAGTACAACAAACAGCTTTCTGTAAGAAAAATAATTCAACAGCTAGTGGTGGTATAAACTAATTCCCAATGTCTAGACTCTTAAGTGATGTTTAATGTACAAATTTTTTGCTTCTTAACTCTTGACGGAAATGTATGTAGCTCATGAAAGCCTCACTGAGTGATCACATTGCTTTTCTGAAATAGGCAAAGACTTTTTTTTAATGTCACTTCTCAGAACAAGAGACAGAATCTGAGTTCTGTCTGGCTTAGTGTTCCCAGGCAAGCTGGGGGATGGTGAGACACCTCCACTCCTTCATGTTTCTCACTGCACCAGAGATCTCTGGATCCAGTGATAAATGTGCTAGAACTCTATGAGATAAATTTCCAGGAGCCTGACTCACTTTAAATACGCTCACTGAACAAGGCTGCGGTTCGTAGATTTAACTAATGTTCTATTTTAATCTTTGCCAATAAATTGGAGTTAAAGCAGCAGGTTCTGAGAATGAAGCCTCTAATAAAAGGAAATGCTGTCTAACAGATTATACGCTAGAATAAAAGTTTTTTCAGTGAAACAGTCTCGGCTCATAACAAATGAAGGTTCAAAAAGTCTTTGAAGTCAGCCTGTGCATCAGCGCAGGTTCATTACTGTGAAAGAGCGCACCAAAGTTACAGCTTTCACAGTTACTGAAAATCAGTAACTAAATAAAAATTTTAAAATGCTTTTCAAGTGAACTGTCTACAGCAAAGCTTTGACATGATATTTAAGGAACTTCTGGAGGAAAACAAACAATCAATTTAAAACGATTTATCTACCAACATAATACATGAATAAAAAAAAAAAAAGAGAAAAGAACACTGGCAGTAAGAGTTTTCTGGGGGAAACTGTATCAGAGTCTTTCCAGTCTATTTAGACAGCAAAAGGAAAAAAGTGTTACATGACAGATGTGTAGAAGTAAAAATAAGTCAGACATTAAGAAAGCTTAACACATTTTTAGCTACAATAGTGGAGTTGAAACACTGACTCATGAGAAAGTATGAATGAAAGATGTGCAAAGATTTAAAGATCTCTTCACAAGAAAAAAAAGGAGAAACCCCAAACCATACAAAATGTAAGTACAATCACATTCACATTACAGGCAAACTAAAATAACTCATGCCAACAAGTGTGGAACAAGGACACAACTCCTGAAACACAGGAAATAAAAACAGGGAAAGAAACAACTGTTAATATTAAAATAAACAATAATCAAAATAACTGGTACATGGAGTGAACAATTATGAGCACAAGTATCAACTGAAAATATATAAAAAAAATATAAGATTGGCCTTTAAAACGAGCAAACCAACAGAAAATAAATATACTCAGAATAGTCACTCAACTAATTTACACTGCTTTTGCTATACCTGGTACAAGTGGTTTCTGTAAAAGCCAGTTATATTACTCTGACATTACCACTAATGTCTCTACTTGATTTTGAATTACAGTGTGGCATGTCAGCACCCATCAAGATATTTGCCCTGGGTTCAGCAGTATCAGTCATTTTTCTCCTTCTTAGTAGCTGGTGCAGTGCTGTGTTTTTGACTTTCAGCCAGGGAACACCACTGATAACATCAATGTTTTTAGCTGCTGCTCAGTAATGTTTAGTCTGACCAAGGACTTTCTGAGCCTCATGCTTTGCCAGGAAGGAGGGGAAGCCGGGAGGAAGCAGAAATAGAACACCTGATCCAAACTAGACAAAGAGGTATTCCATACCACAGCATGTCATGGCCACTATATAAACTGGAGGCAGTCACCCAGAAGGGTTAGGTCACTTCTGGGGTCGGGCTGGGTATTAGTCAGCAGGTGATGAGTGGTTGTATTCTCTTCCCTTGTTATTTCCCTTATCATTTTTATTATTGGTAGCAGCAGTAGTGGTTTGTGTTATACGTTAGGTACTGGACTGTTCTTAACCCATGGGAGCTACATTCTTTCAATTCTCCTCCCATTGTCAAGAATTGCCATTTTTATCACATGTTGTGCAGAATTTCACCAGCATTAAAATTTCAAACTCCTACTTCTTGACTGAGTAATATTGATGCATATTGTTTATCTCTTTTATATCTAGCTACATTCTGACTATACTGCATCTCTTTCTAACTTTTTAATGATTCATTATACTTAAAGTAAGATTAAAACAATTACATTTCTACATTCTAATATTTTTTCCATATCCATGGCAAGTGAAGCTTTGAGTACACATAAGGAAAGAAAATGGCTAGGACAGCAGATAACTAGGAAGGAGAGGAAGAAAAAGAACTATATGAAAAAGAGGGAGGTCATGGTTTAAAGTGACACAGACATGACAGTTTCTGCTACAAGTGTGAAGGGTGGTGACAACACAACTTGGAAAGATGTCAGCTTCACAGTTTTCATGAGATTCCAAAGAACATCTTTCTTTCAGAAGAGATTTTGTCAATAGCAGTAACATGATCTTCTAAGTGTGAACACACATTTAGATGAACATCCTGTCTTATGCCATGTCTGCTATGTCCATAAATATTTTTAAGAAAATTCTGAGTCCATCTTCAAACAATTTCTGGACTACCTAAAATCTTGGTTTAGTTAACTTTCATTTTGATTTCCTTAACCTTCCTCCTGACTCTTTTTATTTTAATATAAAATGAATTCAGTATGTTACATTTGCAATGACCCATACTAGTTAGAAATTATTAAAAGATTTAGAAAGGAACTATTTACTTTTGAGCCCTGCTCAACCTAATATTTCGGGGTTTTTTGCTAGTTTAAGAAACAGTCATTGAAGGTAACATGATTTTTGTCCTGAGTGGTGACTAGTGTTAGCTTCACAAAAGCAACAACATTCTAAATTCAGATGAGGTGCTAGGTTGAAATGCAGGGAAATACATGTTTTACCCATATGAAGCAAAAGTTAGAAAATCATTATCCTGTTTAGAGTACACTGAAATAACTTAATAGCTTGTGCATATATTGTGTTAACAGCCTTCAATTCTGAACCTGTCTATGCCTAGTTCATGGAAGTTGAACTGTCCACAATTAAATATTTAGCTACAAGTTTCTTTTTGAAATCTGTCAAAACCAAGTATTGAAACAAGTAATTACTTTCTGAAGAAGAGGAATCATACCAGCTATTTTTTGCTGTAATTTTTAATGGTCTTTGAATTATGTTAATCACAGAATGTCCCAATCCCTAGAGATGCCATAATACAAAAACAAAGGAAGGTTCTTGGTTTCAGTGTGTGTAAAAACCCTTTCCATGTTCTTCACTTGTATCACTAGGATTGCCTAGTGATCGGCAACCCAGAGAATCTTGTTTGTTGCATTTCAAATCACCAAGTTGACGAAGGCGTAAGCTACAGATCTCTCTCTTGATAGCAGAAAGATAGATTTAAAGAGCTTTTCACACAGCATTTCTCAGCAATCTAAGACTGTTTTATTTCATTGTAATACAGATAATATTTTAGAAAGACAATTTTATTTTTGCTTGAACTCTGAGCTCCGAAAAATAAACTCTCCTATATCTGAAGGAAAGAAGGACACGCTATTTTTGCATTTTGTTTCTGTGTTCTAGTTTTAACAGGGACACATCAGAATACGTCTCATGGGCTAGGACACTCTATGAAGAAAAGAAAATCCTCAAATATAATCCTGCTAGAATTTTAGTAATCTGTGAAGAACTCTCCATAATGACTTCAAGGTAATTTACCTAACTACTGAAAGCTAATTGTCTATCACCACATGCCTACACTTAGGGCTATTTCTTATATAAGCATTTATCCTGCACTTAACAAAATTTATGCCCATTTTACTCCCTAGTCACACAGTATTGAGGAATAATGTTTGTGGATTTGACTCTGAATTTGATGATGCAATATAACACTGTGATATCTGTGAAATATCTTTGTGTTGTGGTTTAAGGCCTGCCACACAGCCCACTCACTGCCCCCCCCCACCCTCGGCTCCCAGAGGGATGGGGAAGAGAATTGAAAGAATACAACTCCCACAGGTTGAGATAAGAACAGTCTATTA